>LOEQ01005893.1:37275-57855 GCA_001685075.1 Bramus lutescens | reverse complement strand
GAGTGAGTTTGCGCTTTCTCTCTTTGAGAAACGAGGTTTTAGTTTTAGAATATAGAATTGCCAGTAAGTGAGGTAGGAATATGTAAATTGATGCCTCCACCATTGTGCCCCTTACATTGTCCCCTCCCTTTCCATTCAAAAGTCACTTGATCGTTTCAGAGACCCTTGACATCTCAACAATCACTCCCTTTCTCCAAGAGGTTATAAGAACCTTCAGAATCGGGCTGGAGAGATGGCTCAGAGGTTAAGAGCACTCATTGTTCTTCTAGAGGTCCAGAGTTCAATTCCCAGCAACCACATGGTGACTCACAACCATCTGTAATGAAATCTGGTGCCCTCTTCTGGCCTGCAGGCATACATGCAGACAGAATACTGTAAACAAAATAAGTAAATAAATCTTTAAAAAAATTAAAAAAAAAACAACAACCTTCAGAGGTTAGCGTAAGCGCTTTCAATCCCTGATTTGCTAAATTGCTGTTTCGATGACATCACATTTGGGTGGCCTTTGATCTTTTAAGGCCTTGCTTTCAAAGCACGGAAGATTGGAGGTGATAATGATTTCTGCTCACGCCTGAGGATTTTGGGAATGGGAAATGGAGAGCACAAAATTTGCCGTTTTGAGACCTAGTTATTGTCAGGGTGTCTGTGTATGGAAATGGGTAATATTGGCCCGATCGAGATGTGCAGTGCTGAGGCTGAACGTGGGGATGTGGCTCTGTGGTATCTCCGAGTTTGGGTTCTACCTTTCTCTGGGTCTCGCTAGGCTTGTCATGTGCCTCCGAATGACAGTTGTAAAGCCTGTTGGTGTAGTGCCAGCCGTATAGTAAGGACCTAATGTGTTTATTTGTTGTCTCTGTGGTTGGTTTGAGTTTATTCTCTTCAGTTTTCTGCAGTACAAGAGTGTGTTAGAAATAATGGGATTACTGACTGTATTTTTATGAAAATGACTAATAAAAGGTAAGCTTTATGGTGTACACTTAAAATGAGTACCTGAGAGGCAAAAGCAGGTGAATGTCTGTATTTCATGGTCATTTTAGCTGTACAGTCAGTTCCAGCCTAGCTGGGCTACACAGTAAACCCGGTCTCAAAAACAATAACAAGGTAAAGAAAATGAACTAATGTAGAACAGTTTTTTTTTTTAAGATGAAATTTCTCATATTGTGTATAACGTGGTCATTTGGAGTCTTCATGTCCTTTGGGATGACTAAATCTGCCTGTCACGTTTTTTGTAGTGAGCACACTCAACGTCTACTCTCTGAGTTTTTCAAAACCCCTAGTCATAGTCGCTGTGTTGCATGAAGTATCTGGAGCATGTGTTGTGTCGCTGAAATTGTGTAGTCCTTGGTCAGCATCTTCCCGACTTCCTATGGTCTGCATCTCCCGCTCTCAAGCATGGTGTTGCACATCCAACCTCAGCCACTCACACCCCGTTACCCACCATTGTACCTGTTCCTGTGAGATAACGGTTTCAGGTTCTGCATGGAGATGGTGGTGTATTTTGGTTTAAAGGTTAGTTATTATTATTCAGAATTCTGCACGTAGGGTTATGTGCACATTAGCGCTGGTGCCCGCAGAGACCAGTTAAGATCTACAGGAGCTGGACTTACAGACATTGGGAGCTGTTGGGGAACTGAACTCCTGAGCTCTAGAAAAGCCATCCCAGCTCTCAGCCCCAGCATTTGTCTTTTTGTCTTTAGCTCACTTCTCAAGTTTTCCTNTATTGTGTATAACGTGGTCATTTGGAGTCTTCATGTCCTTTGGGATGACTAAATCTGCCTGTCACGTTTTTTGTAGTGAGCACACTCAACGTCTACTCTCTGAGTTTTTCAAAACCCCTAGTCATAGTCGCTGTGTTGCATGAAGTATCTGGAGCATGTGTTGTGTCGCTGAAATTGTGTAGTCCTTGGTCAGCATCTTCCCGACTTCCTATGGTCTGCATCTCCCGCTCTCAAGCATGGTGTTGCACATCCAACCTCAGCCACTCACACCCCGTTACCCACCATTGTACCTGTTCCTGTGAGATAACGGTTTCAGGTTCTGCATGGAGATGGTGGTGTATTTTGGTTTAAAGGTTAGTTATTATTATTCAGAATTCTGCACGTAGGGTTATGTGCACATTAGCGCTGGTGCCCGCAGAGACCAGTTAAGATCTACAGGAGCTGGACTTACAGACATTGGGAGCTGTTGGGGAACTGAACTCCTGAGCTCTAGAAAAGCCATCCCAGCTCTCAGCCCCAGCATTTGTCTTTTTGTCTTTAGCTCACTTCTCAAGTTTTCCTTCATGCTCATCATCTTGTAGTAAATGGTTGGCTATCTTTCCACTGTGCCTGTGAACCTCGATCTCGATTTGCTTTGTCCACTCATCTCTTGGTGGGGTTGCGTATCACAGCTGTGTAAGCTCTGCAGGAATAAATGTGGGTCTATAAGTGGCACAGTCATAAAGGTCATGAGGTCACACACTAAAGTATCAGAGAAATATATCAGTGGGGGCTGGGGCGATGGCTCACTGTATATGGTGCTCAAAGGCATGAAACTATGCAGTGCCAGAGGCAGCTCTAATCCAAGCTCTCATATTGCAAGACAGGAGGTGGAGTTAAGAGGACCCTGAAAGGCTAGCTAGCCTGCTATATACCGAGGCACAAGGGAAAGAAAGCTAAAATGAAAATTTGTCTATGAATTTTGTGGGGAGATAAAAGTGTACTTGAGAGTTGGACATGGTGGTGTATGGCTGCAGTCTCAGCATGGGAGTTGGAGGAAGGGGTAGTAAGAGTTGAGGACAGTCAGGACTATCCAATGCTCTGCCCAAAACAATTGAACAAACATCCAAAAGGATATGGAAAGAACCTGTAGAACTAGAGCACTCATTCCCCATTTGGTAATGCTCTTCCCTAGGCCAACATTTTAGGGAGTTTTAGGTTGTGTGTGCTATGCAGATCTTGTGAGTACAGCTTGAATGCGGCTGAACATTGTACAGAGCACAAGATAGTTCTCACAGCCCAACACACAACAGTTGTGTCAGCACAAGATAGTCCTCCCACACCCCAACACACAATAATTGTGTCAGCATGGTGAGGTTGAGAAATTGAATTCTAGAATTTAAAGACTTATGACACCTTGAATTTCTCGTGTGTGTGTTTGTAAAATATCTTATAATTATTGAAAGTGGGAAACAGTTCACATTCATGCCCTCTGATACCATATTTTGCAGCTAATTATCTTCATCAGAATTCATGGTTAGTAGTAAAACATAAGCCATGACCATATGAGCGAAGGTTCTCAGGAAAGTGCTCCATGATGTAGGATTCCATTTACGAAAACTGGGTACAGACTGCTGAACACTGCCTGAGCATTGCACTGCAGACCTCCTGCCCCTCCAGCCTTGCTGTGCCTCACTCAGCCCTGARTTTCCAAAGGACTTTCARTTGGGATGCTGTGACCCCTGTCAGCCCTGAAGGTGGGGTTCCAGTAGGAAGACCTGCTCACAGTGGGAGGAGGGACCCCGTCTAGACCTAGCTGGAGCTCAGGGTGGAAGATGGGATGGATCCCTTCTGCCGACATCTTCTGGAGGAATTTCAAGGCAGATGGGCTTATGCTCCGCATGTCCACGTTGAGCCCTTGCACAGTGGTTGTCCGGGGTTAGGACAGAATCGGCTTTGTGTAGACTCCTGTNTGCTTCTGATTTGTGTGTGGGAGGCCATGAGCCGTGGGAGAGGAGTGTGAGTGGGGATGCTTGAGAATAAAAGTAGCCAATGAAATCATGGTGTCATATGTCAGTCTGGGAACATCAAGTGACCATCCAATGAAAGGCTTTCTTTTTGTCCCCCAGGAAGGATCCTGAAGAAGAATGGCCAGCTCTGGTTCTCAAGACATGGTCTGTGTAAGTTGACATTCTCTCTCTACACAGGTGGCTTCCAGGTTAGATGACTCTTTGCTGTCTTTCTCTTGTGAAGCTTCCCAAGGACCCAAAATCCTCCAGCCCAGTCCGCCCTGTTACAGTGAGGGTTGGAAGGTCAGAGCACTTCCTGTCTGGCCTCTTTCTGGCTGTTTCTGCAGTTTTTCTCTGAGTGCGTTCCTGCACACCGGCACTCTCCTGTCTGTGGTCAGGGAGGACTGTCGTTGCAGAGGGGCCACAGTCCCACAGGGAATCAGGGTCTTTGGGGTTTTCAGACCATTGAGGTGATGGTCTNCTCTCCTGTCTGTGGTCAGGGAGGACTGTCGTTGCAGAGGGGCCACAGTCCCACAGGGAATCAGGGTCTTTGGGGTTTTCAGACCATTGAGGTGATGGTCTCCTTTGACTCCAGTTGGAATCCCGATTGACATCTTTGATGTTTTCAGGCAGATGACACAGGGTTTGAGAGTGAGTGGCCTCGGTGCATGTGTGTGACGAGGTGACCTGCTTGAAGGACTTTGAGAGTTCAGGGATGAGAGGGAAGGTCATCCAGGCTGTGATTGGGAGGGGACTGTAGTCTCCAGCGTTCAGGAAGCCTGAGACATCTGCACTATCTTGGTAGAATGTAGTTTTTTGATTTTAAGGGAAAAAACCCTTAAACCTAATATGCTAATAGTAGGGACTCTTACATCATTTATAAAAATCATGCTGATGAGAAAATGAAATCCTTTATGCTATCACCTGATGCCACAATAAACTCAGGGACTCACTCTGGTTCTTAGGTGTTTTACACTGAGCCTGGCTGACGGTTCTCTTTTGTGCTGTAACTGGAAGGCTGTGGATGGAATGGAAGCANCTTTATGCTATCACCTGATGCCACAATAAACTCAGGGACTCACTCTGGTTCTTAGGTGTTTTACACTGAGCCTGGCTGACGGTTCTCTTTTGTGCTGTAACTGGAAGGCTGTGGATGGAATGGAAGCACCTTTATTGGATGTGTGGGGGCCACAGTCCTCCTTTCCTGGGGAGCTCATGCAGTCAGGTGCCTTGAGCATCTCCAAGTGGCTCCTTCCCACCCTTGAGTCCTTTCTCTTCTCTTTTTCCATCTTGAACACTTCCCCAATCTCACTCTACTTGTATTTGTGGTTTCAGGGGTCAGTGACATTTAGCGATGTGGCTGTTGACTTCTCTCAGGAGGAGTGGGCCTGCCTGGATGCTGCTCAGAGGGTCTTATACAGGAACATTATGTTGGAGACCTACAGCAACCTCATCACAGTGGGTAAGGCCATCAGTCCCCGTGAATGGGGGGTGTCCTCTACATTGTTGGCTTTCCTCCCTCTGAATGAGTAGACAGAGTATCTTTCTTGTGGTAGCTGAAGCTGGGCCTGGTGGCCCATGCCTGTCATTCCTTCTCTCAGAAGGCTGAGACAGGAAGATTGCTGTGAGTTCAGGGTCACCCTCAGATACATAGTGAGTTCCAGGGTAGCCTTTTCTACAGGGTGAGGCCGGGCTTCAAACAAAACAGAACAAATAAGCAAAGTGAAATAAATAAGGAAATAAATCGATAAATGAAATTAAGGACTACAGAGATTTTTGTTTATGAGAACTGACTGCTCTTGCAAAGGACCCAGCCCAACAAGGTAGCCCTCAGCCCTCTATAACTCCAGTTGCAGGAATTCTGAAGGCCTCTTCTGGCCTCCATGGCCATCATGCATGCATATGGTGCTCAGCCATACATGTGGACAGACACATGGGCATAAAATAAAATGAATTTTAATCAATAGAATTTTAAAGAAGAAGCTGAGTTCCTCCTTCTTAAAGGAGTAAAGGATTTCCTTGGTTTTAAAACAGGAGCTTCATGAAACACCTGCCTTCTGTCCACACCTTAGAAATCCTCTCAATGAGTTCTGGGTTCACAGAGACCCTTTCTCTAAAAACAAATTGGGGAGAATCAAAGAAGACACCTCACATTGCTGTCTGCCTGTGCACAGACCCATGCATGCATGCCTACACACTCTTGTACACACACCCTCATAAGAACATACATACACTGCACATGTGTGCATACATAATTAAATACAAGAGCTTTTATAATTTACTTACTAATGAGTCAATAGAAATGATTCAGAACAGAAGTGGACACATTCTATTTCCCTTAATGAATACTTCCTTTACCTGCTTTGTGGTGGAAGTTTCAAACTCTGAATTTTTCATTTTCATTGATTAAATCTGTTACAAGGAGGTGTTCATGTGAACGAAGCCAACATAATTAACAATAATGATAACAGTTTTCTTGCCTGGGGATGTAACTCAACGGTAGAACACTTGTACTGCATGCTCAAGGTTCTAATTCCATCCCCAGCATTACTACGTAATAAATGGAAATGAAGAAAAATGATGCTTTAGTGTTAGTCTCACAGCATTCAAAGTATTGACTGTAGTATTTCATTTTAGTATCAACCCTATCCAATAGATATCACCAATTTAATCTAAATTACTATTATTGCTATTGTTGTTGTTATTAATTGCCTTTTTGTTGAGGCCAGGTCTCATGTAGCTCAGAGTGGCTTTGGGCCTGTCGTGACACTAAAGCCAACCTTGAACGTCTCATCTGCCTACTTCCACTCCTCAGGTGTTGTGATTACATGTGTGCCACCTTTTCCAGTTTTCAGATGAGAAAATTGTACATAGCTTCTTATGGTACCTGCCTAAACTAATGGCCCATTATTACTGAGCTGTAGAGACGGGATTTACACTGAACAGTGTAGCCTAAGTGTTCATGTTCTTACCCGCTATATATTCTCTCCCATTATGTGAAAAGACCCTGTCTGCATTTAAATCAGACTGGCCTGACTCATTCCCCAGCTGCTCGGCTTACAGGCATGATCCACTGTATCGAACTATAGAAACCTTTTTAATCAATAAATAAGTCTGTATTTTTAAAAATCTGCACATGGTGGCACCTGCCTTTAATCCCAGCACTTGGGCAGCAGAGACAGGCAGATCAAGGAAGTTCCAGGACAGCCTGGTCTACATATTGAGTTCCAGGACATCCTGGGACAATTTAGAGACCAACTCAAAAAATAAGAAAGTCTCCACATGTCATTTTTCCTTTCTTTTAAGTGGGAAGTTCCATTTCCAAACCCGATCTGATCACCTTACTAGAGCAGGAGAGAGAGCCCTGGATGGCTGTGACGGAAGAAGCAGACAGGCCCAGCCCAGGTGAGTAAGAGGAAGGCAGGGCTGCAGCATTGCCATCTCAGCGTGTGGTCAGAGAGGTCCCCATGCCTGACCCGGGGTTGACACACTCCCTTCAGAGCGCCAGGGCCTGTGGAAGAACGTGCCTGAGACCTGGGAAGGAAGTCAAGGTCGTAACAGAAGCTGCCACAGGGGCTGCTAGTTCATGAGTCACTAAGTTGTTCTCCCCTCTTCCCTCGTACTGGAGCAGTTACCCTCTTTCTATCATTTTAAATGTATTTTATTATTGGTTGTGTGTGTGCANAAAATAAGAAAGTCTCCACATGTCATTTTTCCTTTCTTTTAAGTGGGAAGTTCCATTTCCAAACCCGATCTGATCACCTTACTAGAGCAGGAGAGAGAGCCCTGGATGGCTGTGACGGAAGAAGCAGACAGGCCCAGCCCAGGTGAGTAAGAGGAAGGCAGGGCTGCAGCATTGCCATCTCAGCGTGTGGTCAGAGAGGTCCCCATGCCTGACCCGGGGTTGACACACTCCCTTCAGAGCGCCAGGGCCTGTGGAAGAACGTGCCTGAGACCTGGGAAGGAAGTCAAGGTCGTAACAGAAGCTGCCACAGGGGCTGCTAGTTCATGAGTCACTAAGTTGTTCTCCCCTCTTCCCTCGTACTGGAGCAGTTACCCTCTTTCTATCATTTTAAATGTATTTTATTATTGGTTGTGTGTGTGCACATGTGTGCAGGTACCCAAAGGGGCCATAAGCGAGAGTCAGATCCCCTGGGCCTGGAGTTGCAGGTGGCTAATATAACTGCTATCAAACCCAGGTCCTCTGGAAGAAGCAGTCAGTTTCTTAACTGCTGATTCAATGATAAGACATGTTGAACAGCAGTGACTGCAGTAACACGGTGAGGCATTGTAGCATGAAGAATAAAAACCCAGAGACAGAAATTGGGGTTCATCCTGAGAACCAGAAAAGCAGAGTAGCCAAGCCACTAGAGAAGTCTTATTTCTGCCAAGGCTGGGCAGCTCTAAACTAAGCAGACTAAGCCTCTCTCTTCTTGCATTTTATATTCTGTCTAGTGCTGAGATTAAAGGTGTGTGGCTCCCTAGTACTGGGATTAAAGGTGAGGCACCACCTGGATCTATTTCTGCATTGATCTTGTGTAGTCCAGGGTGGCCTGGAACTCACAGGGAACCATCTGCCTCTGTCTCCCAAATCCTGGGATTAAAGGTGTGTGTCACCGTTGCCTGACCTCTAGTGGCTTCACCTTTGCCTCTGGTCTTCAGGCAAGACTTATTTATTAGAATACAAATAATATACCACTATAAGGCATTGCACATATTTTAATTGTATATCTTCATTGTGACTCTGATCAGGGTGTGATGATGTAGCCTGTGCTCTCAACTACAGCACTGAGGAAGTTGAAAAGGCAGATTCTTTGTCTTGCTAACACTCAGCCTAGTTTACCTGTCAAGCTCCAGACCAATGAGAGACCCTGCCTGACTCAAAAAGAGTAGCTGGACAAGCCAGGGAAAAAACATGTGAGCACATACACAACACAGCCTCTGCCTAGCTTGGCATGGGGCTGTGGTGGCCCTTCCTGGTTGTCCATTTGGCTACATCTGGAACTAACTAAAACCCAAGCAGCTGGGTATACCTGTGAGAGACTTTTCTTAGATAAGTCATTTGAAGTGGGAAGACCCACCTATTTTTGAGGTGGGACAATCCATCTTAAATTTTGCCCCATCTTTTGGTGACATGCTATAAAAAGGATGTGGAAGAAGGAATCTATTGCCTTTTGTCTGTTTTCCCTCACCTGATTCACTGGCATGGGGGCCTACTTCTTCAAAAATCCAGCACGTGCCGAAAACCAGCTGAGAAATCCAGCTCCATGGAGTAAACAACCACTGGATTCTTGGACTTTGTATTGCTAGACAGCCATTGCTGGACTAGCTGGGTCACAGCCTGGAAGCCACTCTCATAAAGCCCACATATATAAAATCAAGTTTTGTTCATCTAGAGAACCCTGACTAATACACACACACACACACACACACACACACACACACACACACAACATAATACCAGGGTTTGGGAGGTGGAAGCAGGAAGATCAGAACTTCAAGGTTATCCTCAGCTACGTACTGAGTAGTTTGAGGCCAACCTAGGCTATTTGAGACCATCTCAAAACATAGAGGGGCTGGAGAGACGGTGCAGTGATTAAGAGTACTTGCTACTCTTATAGAAGACCACGTTTTGCTTCCAATACCCAACATCCACATGGAGACTTGCAAATGCCTGCAACTCCAATTCCAAAGGATCTGACTTCATTGGGTACCAGGCATGCAAATTATATACATACATACATATATGCCCGTATAATGAGAGCCTTTGGGGTCCAGCCCTGTGACCCTCTTAGGATTCAGAAGGGGTGTAACAGCAAGTGAAGGATCGTAGAATATCTGAGGGTGAAATAATTCTCTCATTATATGCTTTTCCAAATCTTCTCTTTATTCTGCTGTTCTGCAAAGTTTTCAGTTAATAGTCATCACACACAATCAGCAATTCTCTGGCAATAGCAAGGTTACAAGGCTTGACTTTCTTAGGTCATAAAACAGATAAGGGCTGATCAGTGCCAATAACTGTCAGCTTACTCTATGGCTCAGGGGAGGCATGGCCTGTAAAAATCCCTGGCAACTCTAAAAGGTGAATTACGAAGTGAGCTTTAAATTCTAAGAAGGGAAAAGAGGATGTCACAGATGCCGTGGCACAGATGTGGGTTCACACAGGTCCATTGAAAGAAAACTCAGACACTTGATAATGAACTTAGCCTTTTGCAGCTGCAGGGATCCCCAGTCTCGGTGGACTGAAGCGCCTTCCCTTCACACCAAGGCATTTTTATTTTTCTCCATATGTACAATTAAGCCAGTTGATTTCCATATGCTCAAAACAACCTGAATGAAGCTTCCAAGTACAAATTCTTGATTCATTAGGTATCATGGTTTTCGGGGTTCCCCCAACCAAGTTTTGCAGAGACTTTGTATCCTTGGGAAACTATCAAACAAGATTCACATAGGGTGACAAAGGTATCTGCTAAACAAAGGGTGGATTAGGGCTAGGTACTAACTATGGAGCTAGGCCAGGTGTGTGTGTCTGGGGGGGTTAGAGCTAGTTACTGACTCTCTGGTGCCAGGCCAGTAGGAAATTCTGCTACCAAGGGGTGTTCTTGTGCTGCACAACATCCTAAGTGTGACTAATTAAGCTAGAAATTTGTAATCGATATATGGAATGAAAAGGGGAGAGTGTAGCCACGCCTCTTTCTCCTGGCACTTTCTTTTGCTTGCTGGACCTATAGCCTATAGCAGGGTAGCTATGGCAACTGGCGTAACCTTTCAGATCTCAGAGTTACATCTTTCACCCTGAACAGTTAGAACAAAAGGAAATCTATAGTTATATAGTGGAACCTGGGACTTTACCACTGCCCAGGACAAATTGTGGTATTTATTCCCGTGGTGCCTGTGTTTCTCTGGAGCTGGTAAAATGATCAGTAGCCTTTTCATGTTATCTCTCAGGGTTAAGACACAAACAGTTAATTTCCTAGACTAAGATCTTGTACCAGTAAACTGAGGCAAAAGTAAGTACAGAATATGAATAGCCTGTTACACGTCCCCGTATTGGCTTCAGGTGGATTCAGATAAGGTCCTCCTTATCTGTGAGGGCTAGGAATCAGCAGACTCAGACATGCCTTAGTTTCATCCTTGGCCCTGTCTGTCTGCAAGACTCTTCTGGCAAATGTCCTGCCATAGAAGATAATTGCAGAGAGCTGACTTGTAAGTTTATCTCGGGATGGAGCAGAGATTTGACTATGAGAACAAAGGTTTTTGACTGTGTGACTTACTTTCACACCAGGGTCCCGCAGTGTGGGGTAAAGTCACCCAATATACAAGTACATGAGAAAATTTGTGCCCAGTAATTGATTAATACACTGCTCAAGCTTTTGGGACAAGTCCCACTAGAGAGGGAGAGTGCTCTGGGTTCCCTGGGATTCGCACTGAAGAGCAGCTACTATTCAAAAGGCAGTATTTAAAGTGCCTCAGTCTAGGCCGGCCTCCATCAGAATGCGTGTTTCTGTGGTTGACCTGTTTTGTCAGCTGAAGTGCCACGGTATGTCCTGCAGACCGCAGCACAGGCACTCATGGGAACACAGAAAATGAAAATAAATGAATCATTTAAAACAAATAAAACCAAATTAAAACCTCAACCACAAAACCCCCAAATAAAACAATTTTAAGAAATGTTATCTAAATGTACTAATTAAAGACATTTTGCTTCATGTGCTGTGTTTTTGTCTACACATGCTTAAACACTTTTTCCTGTACTATTTGATGGTGAATCATTGATACGATAGTTGATGCTAAGTATTTTCTGTATCTCCTAGTAATATATCATTCACAAATAACATTCCATTAATACTAATTAATTGAAACAAAATGTTATTCTCATACTAATAACATTATTATCTCAAGATCATCAGAAGTAGTTTTCCTTATGGTTTTTCTATTTTAAATAGCATTTTGGGGTTGATTTTAGTTTTCTGGATGTTTCAGTGTCCAACATCTTTATGGATTTATTATTAGGTCTCCTTAGTCTTTTTCCCCTCCTTTTATTGAGATGTATTTATTCCTCACATAATATGAGCTGATTATGACCTCTCCTCCCTCCACTCATCCCAGTTTCTCTCCATCTTCTCCCCATCATATCCACTCTTTTCTGTCTCTCCTTAAAAGCGGGCTTCTAGGAGATAATATAATAAGAAGCTAAAACAAAAACTAACACATTGGAATTAGAACAAACAGAACATTGTGCAAATAAAGACACATGAAGCAAAACACATTTGTTTACACAGTCCAGAAATTATAAAAATACTAAACTTGAAGCCATAATAAATTTGTGCGCAAAGGATCGGGTGCAGTTTGGGTAGTGCAGACCATGTGCATGGTGCCTCAGTCTGTGTGAGATCATAAGAGCTTTGATCATGTTGATTTAGAGGCCTTGTTTTCTTGGTGTCTTCCATCTCTCTGGCTTTTACATTGTTGGTTTCTGCCTCCTCTTCAACGGGGTTACCTGAACTTTTATGGGAGAAATTTGACGGAAACATCCTTTTGGGCTGAGTGTCTCAAGGTCTCTTCAAGGGTCTGGCTGTGGGTCTCTGTGCTTGTTCGCAGCTGCTGCAGAAGGAAACTCCTGTGATGACAGCAAGACACAATAAGTACAGCGGAATGTCATTAGGACCCATTTTGTTGCTTTGTCTTTTGTGTTTCTCGAACAGTAATATTTAGTTTGACCCTAGAGGTTCCTGGGCTGTCTGGTTCCATGTTCTTGAACATTCAGCCAGTTTTAGGAATGGGTTCTATCTTGTGAAGTGGGCCTTAATGAAATTACATATCAATTCGTTGTTTCCACAAACTTTCTGCCTCCATAGCCTTGGTATAACTTGCAGAAAAGACTACATTCAAGGGTTTGTGGCTGGCTTGGTGTTTAAGTTTTTCTTCTGGTAGTGTGCAGCATGTCTTATTGTACCAAAGTCACAGAACATAGGGGCACATACATGCTCTATGTAGGCACCAGCTCGACTTCTTCATGTTCAATGAGTTTTGTAGGTGTTGTTCTCAGCTTTGTGGGCTTGCTATCAGTTTGTGGCAACAGCCTAAGTTGTTTGGGGGTTCCCATGACAGCTGTTTGGTGGATAGCTCAATTAGGCACTAGAAGCTTCATTTAGTGACAAGGTATGGTCAGTTGGGATTCCGTCTCCCCCATTATTTGGCTATTTCATTCAGATAGCCTTCATATATGTATTTACTTTAGGAAGTTCCTACTGTATTAGATATCCATACTACCCCTCAAATGGCCCTTAAGTTTAGGTATTCTCATAATTCCTCCCTTGTTCCCTCTCTCTCCTCCCCATTGATCCTCTCATGCTAGCACCCCATCCATCCATAACTATCTATTCTGTTTGCCTTTTCTAAAAAATATCTGTGTCTGCCCACCCGTCTCTTACTCTGTACCTAACCCTGCTGTTCTATCGAGTGCAGGTTGATTAGCATTGATTTAACAGCTAATATCATAGAAGTGAATGCATACCATTACCATTTTTGTCTTTCTGTGTCTGTGATACCCCACTCAGAATGATTTTTTTTCTAGTTCCATCCATTTGCTTTCGAATTTCATGATTTCTTTTTGTTTGTTTGAGACAGGATTTCTCTGTGTAACAACTCCGGCAGTCCTGGAACTATCTTTGTACACCAGGCTGGCCTCAAAATCACAGAGATTTCCTTGCCTCTGCCTCCTGAGTGCTGGGATTAAAGGCGTGCACCACCACCACCTGGCTATTTCTGACTTTATCAACAATCAGGTGTCTGTGGGTTTGCGGATCAATGTCTGGGTCTTCAATGTGGTTCCCTTGATCAACTTACTTGTCTGTTTTTATGTCCCTATCACACTCTCATTACCATAGCTCTGTAGTACAGCTTGAGATTGGGGCTAGTGATACCTCCTGCAGTTCTTTTATTCAGGATTTTCTTTTTTGTTTTGTTTTAGTTATCCTGATTTTTTTATGTTTGCATATGAAGATGAAAGTTGGCCTCACCATATCTGAAGAATTAATTGTGTTATTTTGATAATGATTTTGTTGAACTTGTAGATTACTTGTGTGATGTGATGGTCATGTTTACTATATTAATCCTACCGAGCCATATACATTGGAGATCTTTCCTATGTTTTATGTTTTTATCGTACAAGTCTTTCAGTTCCTTGGTTAGAGTTACCCAAAGATACTGTATATTATTTGAGGCTCTTGTGAAAGGCTGTTTCCCTGACTTTTTTTCTCTTTCTCAGTCCATTTGTCATTTGTACATAAGTGGTGTCTTAGGTGTTTCTGTTGCTGTGAAGAGACATTATGGCCACGGCAACTCATATAAAGGAAAACATTTGACTGAGTTGGTGGCTTACAGGTTCAGAGGTTCGGTCCATTATCATAATGGGACATCGCTGCTGGCCGTATGGCAGCATGTAGGGAGACATGTTAACTTGGAGGTAAATGAGAATTCTACATCTTGCAAGCAACAGGAAGTGAACTGAGACAGTGGATGTGTCTTGAGCATAAATGAGACCTCACAGCCCACCCATACAGTGACACACTTCCTCCAACAAGGCCATACCCACTTCAACAAAGCCATACCTCCAAATAGTGCTACTCCTATTGGGTAACAACTACTTTGACACTACCACAAGTGGGTTATTGATTATTGTGAGTTGATTTTTGTATCCACCTTTTTTGCTGAATATGTTTATCAGCTTTAGGAGTTTCCTAGTGGAGTCTTGAGGGTCACTTATGTATACTGTTGTATTGTCTGCAAATTGATATACTCTGGCCTTGTCAGTTTGTAAGCCCATGTTTGCCTTCAATTGTTTTATTGTTCTGGCTAAGACTTCAAGTACTCTATTAAATAACTATGGAGATAGTAGACAACTATGTCTTGTTCTGGACTTTGTGGAATTGCTTTGAATTTCATTGTATTTAAGTTGATGCTGGCCATGGACTTGGACTTGCTGTACACTGCTTTCATTATACATCCTTTGTATCCCTAATCTCTCCAGGATTCATATTCTCTCTCTGTGTCCCTCTCTCTGTCTTTCTTTCTCTGTCTCTCTCTCTGTCTCTCTCCCTCTCCCTCATTTTGAGATGGGGTTTCTCTGTGTAACAGCTCTAGCTGTCCTGGAACTATCCCTGAGGACCCAGTGGGCCTTGAACTCAGAGATCCACCTGTCTCTGCCTCCCAAGTGCCCTATTTAGATATTACATTCTTTAGATTAGGACTTTTCTTCTATGATTTTGTTGGAAATATTTCCTGTGACTTTGACCCGGCTCTCTTTTCCTTCCTCTGTTCTTATTCCTAGATTTGGTCTTTTCATGGTGTCCCAGATTTCTTGGATAATTTGTGCAAGAATGTTTTTAGCTTTACCGTTTTCTTTGACTGAGCTGTCCGTTTCTTCTATCATGTCTTCAACGCCTGGCATTCACTCTCCCGTCTGTTGTATTCTGTTCATGGGACTTGCTTCTTAGGTTCCCTTTTTAGTCTTGAAACTTTTCCAGATTCCCTCAGCTTGGTTTTCTTTATCGATTCTATTTCTACTTTCAGGTCTTGTACTGTTTGATTCATTTCCTTCCACTGTTTATGTTTTCATAGATTTCTTTAAAGCATTTCTTCATTTTCTGTTTAACGACCTCTATCATATTAATAAATATCAAATTCATATTCACATACATAAATTCATTGTAATGGCTCTTACGGGAGGGCTATGTTACAGTACTCAGAGCCTGCTGATGTTGGATCTAGTGCAGACAAACTGCTGTGGCTGTTGCTGTGTTTTTATGCTGGCATCTAGGCATCTGAGTCTGGGAAGATTGTAACTCTAGGTGCTGATATCTGGTCTTGTCTTTATTGGGTGAGTGTTTTGTCTCTTGGCTTTTGTTGCCTTCTCTGGTTCTTAGGAGAGTGTGGTAGCTGTATGTTGTTGGTAGGGGATTCTTGTGGGATCCTGATAGGTGTGGCCACTGGGGCTCCAGGTAAAATTTGTTTCTTTGTCTTGGAAGCTGACACTTAGAAATGGGGATGGAGGTTGTCAAAGGGTCCACAGGAGGGGAGAAAACAGGCACTCCACTAGGATCTGCTTAGTTCCCTAGGAAAGAGGTCAGAGAGTAAGGAGATACCACAGGAAGTAGTTTCACTATCTAATCCAAGCTATCTTGGAATTCATGATGCTGTTACTTCTGGTTGCCTGTTATGGAATTTTTACCATTGTGCACCACCACCACCACCGATCTTTACTCCCTTTCTTTTTTTAGAAATTCCAAGCCCTGACTAGTTTTCTATGCTCAAAAAGTACGCATGACAGATACTTGGTATTGTGTAGTATATTATTTTTCTTGTTATTTGTTTCAAAAACCTTCACCAAAGCATGTGTATTTCCTGTAGTATGCAGAAAGCATGTAAAATTATTTCAGTACAGTTTGTTTTAATCTCATTAAGCAGACATGTCTTCCTGTTTCCAATCTATTCTACTGTAAAGAGTACTGTCGCACATAAACTTTTGTTATTGCTGCTCTCTGTGCTGTTCAGCTCAGAAAATACTTTAGAGTTGGGCCATTGATAAAATGGACTTTTTTATGTGTTTGTGTCATGGGAAACTAAAATATTCTGCTTTTTCATTTTCTTTCAGATTTGGACTCAGATTATGAAGCTCAAAAAATATCTCCAGACAGTCATAGTATAAATCTACCCAAAGAGAGCATAAAGCGTATAAGTAAAACTTTCGACCTCCAGGGCTCCAGTTTTAGTAATGGCCCCGACTGTAGTGCATTCCAGGAACTACAGAGTTGTCAAAAGGGAAATGCTGACCAAACGGTTAGTAACAAGGAAAAACTACCTCCTTACACCAGCCGGACTCTTCCTCACAATGTAGACAAAGCGTTTGAATGTCAGGAGTGTGGGCAGTGCTTTAGTGGTAGCCTCAGTCTTGTTCAGCATCAGGCTAGTCACACTGGAGAGAAGCCCTGTGACTTCCTTGAGGAAGGTACAAAGGCCTTGAAACCCCAACAGCTCATGAGACCTCAGAAGTCCCACAGTGCTGAGAGACATTTCAGATGCGAGGAATGTGGCGAGTCTTTCAAGCATCTCTCCATGCTTCTTCAACATACGCGCATTCATTCTGCTGTGAAATCCTTTGAATGTAAAGAGTGTGGGAAAACCTTTAATCATCACTCAAACCTCACACAACATCAGAAAAGTCACTCTGGTGAGAAACCGGGTCAGTGTAAGGAATGTGAGAAGGCCCTTGCTGTACTAGGACAGCTCATCACTCAGACCCAGGACAGTCATACTGGAGAGAAGTCATCTCAGTGTAAGCAGTGTGGCAAGACAGTCAGTACTGACTCATACCTTGTGAAACACCAGAGTGTTCACACTGGTGAGAAATCCTTTGAGTGTAAAGTATGTGAGAAGGCTTCTAGGCTTCAGTCGTACCTTTCTGAGCATCAGAAAACTCACACTGATGAGAAACCTTTCAAGTGCAAGCTGTGTGGGTCAGCCTTCAGACGTAAGTACCACCTTACTGAGCATCAGGGTATTCATAGTGATGTGAAACCCTATCAGTGCAAGGAATGTGGGAAATTCTTCCGCCGACGTTCAAATTTTACTGTGCATCAAAGTATTCACACTAACATGAAACCTTTCAAGTGTAAACTGTGTGGGTCAGCCTTCAGACTTCAGTCTTTGCTTACTCAACATCAGAGAATCCATACTGATGAGAAACCCTATCAGTGCAGTGAATGTGGGAAACACTTCCGTCGACGTTCAAATTTTACTGAGCATCAGAGTATTCACACTGGAAAGAAACCCTTTGATTGTAAGGAATGTGGGAAAGTCTTTAGACTTAATACACATCTCATTCGCCACCAGAGATTTCATAGTGGGGAGAGATCTTTTGAATGTAAGGAGTGTGGAGAGGCCTTTCGGCTTCTTGCCCATCTTAAGAGCCATCAAATAATTCATTCAAGTGAAAAACTGTATGAATGCAAGGAATGTGGGAAGTCCTTCAAGCGTGTCTCCACCCTTGTTCAACACAGGATTACTCATGTTGGTGTGAAACCATTTCAATGTAAAGAGTGTGGGAAAGCCTTTAATCGTCGCTCAAACCTCACACAACATCAGAAGACTCACTCTGGTGAGAGACCCTTTCAGTGTAAGGATTGTGGGAAGTCCTTCTCTGTTCTGACACAGCTCACTAGGCACAAGAGCATTCATACTGGAAAGAAATCATTTAAATGTGAGCAGTGTGGGTCAGCCTTCAGACTTCATTACCAACTTACTCAGCATCAGAAAATTCATACCGACGTGAAACCCTATCAGTGCAAGGTTTGTGGAAAGGGCTTTGTTCGCAGTACAGGCCTTAGAATTCATGAAAAAACCCACAGTGATGAGAAGCCCTTTCAATGCAAGGAATGTGGGAAGGCCTTCCGAATTCGGTCTGAACTTACTCAACATCAGAGAACTCATACCGATGCAAAACCCTATCAGTGCAAGGTATGTGGAAAAGGCTTTGTTCGTGGTAGAGGACTTCGAATTCATCAGAGAATCCACACTGGTGAGAAGCCCTTTAAATGTTCCGAATGTGGGGAAGCCTTTCGATATGACTACCAATTTCTTGGACATTTTAGAATGCATTCTGGCAAGAATCCTTACGAATGTAAAGAATGTGGGAAGTTCTTTACTCGTAGTGAATACCTTAAAGCACATCAGAAAATCCACACTGATGAAAAAACTTACCAATGTTAAATGTGAAAAGGCCTTTAGTTGAAAATGAAAATGGCATGCTAATGTTCATATTAGTAAAAAATCTTATGGTTGTAAAGAATGTGGAAAGGCCTTTAGCAATAAGTTTATGCTAGTTGTTTATCAGAATTCATGCTGGTGAGGAACTGTATGAATGTAAGAAATCTGGAGAAATGTTTAGATTGAGTTCAGCCGTCACTGCACAGTGAAGTCACCTATCATTGTAAAGAATGTGGAAAGACTTCAATTGGAGCTCAGGCCTTCAGATTCCATGCTGATTGAAACCCTATGAATTCAAAGAATGTGGGATTATTTATAGAATCAGCTCAGCTCTAAAAGCTCATCAGAGAATCCTTATTGGTCTGAAACATTATCAATTAAAGAGTGGGAAAGCTTTTATTGGAAATGGTGAGCTTATACAACATCATAACATCAGAAAATGTATCTTCAGGAGTCTTATGCATGTAAGGAAGGTGGACAATCCTTTGTATGGAAATGTTACTGAACTCATAATTCCAAGACTATGACTGAAAAGAATGTGGAAAGAACTTTAATTTGTCCTAGAATTGGTCAACATCAGAGTATTCATATATTCTTGATGTCAAGGATCTCTTTGCCAATGAGAATGTGGGAAGTCTGTTGTTCATAGGTGATATTCTGTTGAGAATGTGTATAAATGTCAGAAGTAATAGGGTAGCCATCGTGTTCTTGATTTAATCTCATCCAATTGTATAAACATAATTTCTCAAACACTACTCACCAAGGACAGTGAGCATAGGGAAAACAGTTATTGGAACTGGGTTTATCTGAGGCACCTTTTCACCATTAATGTTCCATGACTCCTGTCATGTTAGATTACTTTGTATTATGTTTATTTGTTTTGTTTTTTAGAGGCAGGGTTGCTCTGTGTAGCCCTGGCTCTCCTGGAACTTGCCCTGAAGACCATGCTGGCTTTGAACTCACAGAGATCTGCCTGCCTCTGCCTCCCCAGTGCTGGGATTAAAGGCGTGCTCCACCGCTACCACCTGACATTTACTTTTTGTTTATGTATAATTTGTTAATTGTGAACACAGTACCAGCCAAAGTTGTGGGGAAAGGGATTCTAATAAATAATAAAATTCTTGTGAGAATATTTGGCTCATTCAGATGTTCTGTTAAATATCTTTTACATTGTTCTCCCTTTTATTGGCATTGTTGTAACTCATGAAAGTTGGAGGCAAACATAGCTACACAGTGACTTCAAGTCCAACTTTTGCTGTATAGGACCCTTTAGAAAATTGTAGGCATGATTTCATCCTTACATCAGCCAAGATGGAATGTCATCCCTACTCCAGTCATAATTATACTTAAGGAAGTGATCCAGAATTCTATGACATTGAGAAATTTGTCATTGGCCTTCAAATTGCTGTTTTTACAAACTATATATTTTAAGGAGAATTCAATAGAGATAGAGATTTGGCCTTGCTCTGTCCATCATTAAATTTTCAGTTTTGATTAGTCCACAGGCTTGTGAATGGTAGGAATGTGCTCAATCACTAAACTATATTCCCAGCCCATAGCCACTGTATCTTCTGTCCAAGGGAAGTTAGGTTCATATGAAGCATTTTGAGTAAGAACACATTGCAGATGTCTATCATGTTGCAACATGTCCAGAAACATTTAGTGTCAGATAACACATTATTGAAGATATTAAGCTTGGTCATTTGAGTAAATTGGGATGCCACCAGAGTTCTAGGTCTAATTTGTTGTGGATAAGTAATCTGTGGGGAAAATATAGATATGAATACCGTATTCCTGGTTAAAATATAAATAGGAATTGAAATGACCTCTGAATGAATAATGCAGTAACATTAACATATTTAAGTTGTGGGGCCTGATGCTGTACTAAGTACAAAATTAGTACCATTCAGTACGCAGGAAGCCAAGGCTGTTGCCCAGAACCTTGTTTTTGTTAGCACTTCAGCCCCAAGTACATGCATTGTCCCTAGCATATTAGCAATTGACAAAGTTGAAAAACATTCAAGTAAAGGAGCTATATAAGAAACAATAAACCCGGCTGGGCAGTGGTGGTGCACACCTTTAATCCCAGCACTCGGGAGGCAGAGGCA
>LOEQ01005893.1:0-16492 GCA_001685075.1 Bramus lutescens | reverse complement strand
TGCCTCTGCCTCCCGAGTGCTGGGATTAAAGGCATGTGCCACCACCGCCCAGCTCCCAACTAGTTCTTATAATTTAATTAACCCATACTTTTAAATCTACATTTGCCTCGTAGCTCAATTACCTCTGATCTGTACCATATGTCTGACTTCTTTAGAGTCTCATTGTTGTCTCTCTACCTCTCTTCTTCACAGAGTCCTCTCTGTCCCCAGAAGTCCTGCCTATACCTCTTGCCTAGCTATTGGTCATTCAGTTCTTTATTATACCAATCACAGCAACGTATCTTCACACAGTGTACAAATATTCTGCAACAACCCCCCTCTGTTTCTGTTTAGGAAATGGCCAATCTCCCATGAGTATGAACACAACATGGCATATCAAGTTGCAATAAGACTAAGCACCTCCCATTGTATCATTGATAGGCAAGGTAACCCAATATGAGGAATAGAGTCCCAAGAGCCAGAAAAAAAGAGTTGAAGACAGTCCCTGTTTCCATTGTTAGGAGTTTCACAAGAGACCTTGTTGTGGAATATTATTTTAAGGGGTGTTGTATTTGTTTATGGTCTGGAACATTTGTTTTAATGATGCAAAGATGTGTTGCATTTTTTATGTTACATTTGGTTAACTCTGTGAAGTTGTGTTACTTTCCTTGTCTAAAACACCTGATTGGTCTAATAAATTGCTGAACGACCAATAGCAAGGCAGGAGAAAGGATAGGCAGAGCTGCTGTGGAATAATCCCTTTGTTTACTGTGAAGATTTGTTGCTGTAATTGATTTAATAAACAAGCTGGCTGGCCAATAGCTGAACAGAATAAGATTAGGCAGGAGATCCAGACTAGAATAATGATGGGAAGAAGAAGGGCAGAGTCAGTGGGAGTCTCCAACCAAATGCAGAGATGAAAGATGAGAATGGTGTACTAAGAAAAGTTATGAAGCCACATGACAAAGTGTAGTATGAGGAGCGGCGGGTTGTGTCCTGCTGCCCAGCTAGCTTAACCCCCAAAATAACCACACAGAAAGTGTATTAATTAAATCACTACCTGGCCATTAGCTCTAGCCTCCTATTGGCTAACTTTCACATCTTGATTAACCCATCTCCATTAATGTGTATCGCCACTTGACTGTGGCTTACCAGCATGAGTCTAACCAGTGTCCATCTCGGGCAGGAGAATCATGGCATCTGCCACTCTTCCCTTCTTCCCAGCATTCTGTTCAATCTATTCTGCCCACCTAAGGGCTGCCCTATCAAAAGGCCAAGGCAGTCTCTTTATTCAACCAATGAAAGCAACACACAAATAGAAGAACCTCCTATACCAACAAAGCATGGCTAAGAAATATGAGCCGATCAAAGTGTAAGAGTTAGGTAGTAACAAGCCTGAGCTAGCAAATGATCATTTGCAATTAATATTAAGTCTCTGAGTGGTTATTTGGGACCAGGTTGCAGGGACAGAAAACTCTGTCTGCAAATGGTACCCAATGCCCGGAGTCATGTACATAAAGCCTGAGAAAGCTTTAAAAATGGTCTAAATGCACAGAAACAGAGACAAGCATGGCTTCCTAGTCTCATGTCTTTCATACCAGCCACAGTACAGAGATATGTCTCCTGGAAACTGCCAGCATGCCTTGAGATAAACCACATGGCAGTTCTCACATGGGTGGCAATACAGAGAGGCATCTCTCAGCCACTGCCTGCAAGCTTGAGTTGCCAATGCAAGCTCCACCAGCACACTGCATGGCAGGTTTCTGGTTTTACTCATGCAGACAAAAAAGTTACAGATATGCAATAAAGACAGATTCAGATGAAAAAAAAAACCTCTACCAGGTCATAGTGTGTTTTATTGCTGTGTTTAATGTATATTTAAAAATATACATAGACTTTAGAGAGAGAAGTAGAGTCATAGATTTAAAAACATAGTTTAAAAATAACAGTAAAGTCTTTTTTAAAAAGAATAAAGCAATATAAAGAAAAGGCAATATAAATATGAAAATACACAGGGTATCTAGATACTCTATGTTATTGTGTTGTCTTTAAATTTTTTTGAGTGCTGAGAAAGGAGCAATAGCTGCTAAGAGACATTTGATTATAAGTGCTGCTAGATTAAACCAACTTATATATATATTTAAGAATATCTTGACTCCAAAATTTAAGTCAAAATATATATTACTTTGGAAATGAGGTTATGATTTTATTTCCACAGAAAATGAGAGGCTATAGATTCAAGGATAAATATGAACAGGTTTAATGGAGGAAGACCCCCCTGAAATCCTGACTACAGACACAAATAAATAAGCCTAGAAGACTTACAAGACCAAAAATACAAGATGTGTATTTTTCCTGCTCTAAAATAAAACAAAAATAATCTTTAACTCACTTGGGTATAATGCACAGTCTATCCTTGTACTAATGCAGATATGTATGTTACCTTTAAAAGTTTATGTAGTTTTAGAGCAAGGGGATCAGACACCAATGAAAACAGATGGCACAGATGATCCAGCATCCAAAACAGCTTCAAGGCTGCAGACTGAGATGATCTCACAAAATACTCCACCAAAGACCTAACAATTATCCTGCTTTTCTCAAGGTTTCCCCAAAGATATCAGCACCTCCATACACTAGGAAGCAGTCTAAAAAGAAATGACACCCATATTCCCAAAAGATTGATTATGGCTATTTCTCATCGTTTAGGGGGATTAGTTAAAAGTTGTTATTGATAATGGTCTGGAAAAAAGCTGAACAAAGGATATTAGATTCAGAAATCTTGTTCTAAAAGAAAAAATGGGATAAAGAAATGATAGGATAAAGGGGTAGATAGATTATTGAATCTACTTTAAAATGAAGGAAGCAACTGCTAGTATTAAATGTTTAACATTGGTATGAATTTTTGTTTATTAATATAAAGTTAATTTTGTTATAATTTATATTTTTCTACTCTTGTTGGGGTATTATGTTTATACAGCTCTTTTGGCAGAGACTGCTCATTCATTTCCTGCTGTCCAGACCTGAAGTAATTACACAGAAACTATATTATTTAAAACACAGTTTGGCAAATAGCTTAAGTGTATTGCCAGCTAGTTCTTCTATCTTAAATTAGCCTATTTCCATTATTTTGTATTTTACCATGAGACTCGTGGTTTACCAGTAAAGTTCTGGGGCATGTCTGTCTCTTCTGGCAGCTACATGGCATCTCACTGACTCTGCTTTCTTTCTCCCAGCATTTACTTTAGTTTTTTGGCCTAGCTCTATTCTGCCCTGCCATAGGTCCAAGCAGCTTCTTTATTCATTTACCAGTAAAAGCAACACATATATGGAAGGACTTCTCACATCATTTTCTCCTTTCTGTCTAAATAAAGAAGGTTTTAAATTTAACATAATGAAACTACATATGTAAAACATATATCAAACAAGAATTATAGTTACAATATTTATATCTACTTTATCTTTTATCATAACTAAGGAAAACTATAACTATCTGCTCTTCAACTCCATCAAAGACTCCAGAAGGATAAAATATTACCTAAGTTAACAGGAAGTACATTGTAAGCAACTTCCAAAACCCTAGAATTGACAGAGACTTCTCACTGCCTAGTCACTCAAAGTTCTTCTGTAAAATTGGGGCACCCATCTTCAGCCTACAGGCCCATAGTATCTGGCAGAGTTTCCCATGAAGCAAGAAATTTCAAAGACAATTCCACTTATATTGGCAGTTTGTCGGTCACTTTCTTCTGTGTCCTGCAGAATGTCTGGCACACTCTTAAATTAAGCAGGAACCCCAAAGGACCATCTTACCTTTACACAAGTTCATCAGTCATTTCGTTGTGGGTCCTGCATGTCCAGTTCATACAGCATAATATCAATCAGTCCAGGAAAGAGCAGTTTTTTGCCCAAATTGCCAACAGACTCCATAAGGAACCCCTTCAATGTCCATCTTGCTCTTGAAGTAATTGGTATTGCCAGGAGCAGATGTGTCTCATTGTCATGAGAAGCCCTAAGTTCTTAAAACATTTTAAATGACATATTCTGTAGGTCTTTGAAAGGCTTAAAGATTATCTATATAACTGAAATATATCTTTATGTCTAGAAAACCTAACCAACATGACTACAAGCTTAACTATTATAGATGACTACTTATTAACCTGTACATTACATTTTTAAATGAGCTACACAAACATGGTACCTTAATCAAGAGAAGAAATATATTTTACAAAATTGGACTTAAATTTGTATTAATAAACCAAGATTCATACCGATGCAAAATTTTCATCTCTATAGCATATCACCCTTTAAATATAAGCAAATATTTATAAACAATAGAAGGTCAAACTTTGCAAGACAAGGTAGGATTACTTTGGTCTACTTGTGGGATTCTGAGCAGTGGGAACAGGGCCTGTCCCTAACGCTTTGGCTGACTTTTTGGGTATCTATTCTTCATACTGGCTTGCATTGATAAGCCTTAATACAAGGGAAGGAGCTTAGTCCTACAGCAACTTGATATGTCATACTTTGTTGATACCTGGAAGGCCTGTGATGTGTGATCCTAATTTGTATTAATAAAAACCTGGAGTCAGATATTGGGATAAAATCTAAAAGATCAAAGAAATAAAGTATCAGCCACAGTCACCTCTTACTTCTCTGACTCATCAGACCAAAAATGGTCAATCTCCTGTCTCTACCCCACCTTATCACTTTCTCTCTCTGACCAACCTTATTACTTCCTGTCTTTCTGTACAGACCTCCAGACCTCTATAGTTAACTATGGCTAACTTCACCCTCTGATCTAGAGGCAAACTTTATTTGTCAGAACACAAACAAAATATCACAACATTTCCCCCTTTTTGTCTAAAATAAAAAGAGAGAAGGCTATAACATAGAAAAACTATATACTATAAATACAATAACTATATACAAATATATATAGGCAATAATTACATTAACAATACCTAGTCCATTAGCATTTGACAAATTCAGAGAATATACTCCATTATCTACTCTATCTTGTGAGTCCAAAGTGTTGTACCTAATCCACTTTCTATCCTAACTTGCATTATACTTCTTTTGTGAGTTTCTTTTCTGACTTTGCTAACAAGGAAAACTATAACTATAATTATCCAGTCTTTGATGGGGAAGTTCAGCCAATCACATTTGGCTAGGGCGTGGCCTCCTGGGGCCAGGGAAGATAAACTTGGACATCTAGGTGTGCCCGCCCTCTTCTTCCCTGCGCGTGCTGGACCCTGGTCATGTGAGTTCACCGTTTTCCAATTRTTAAACTAAATYTRTTATATTGAGCTGGTCTGGTTAATTCTAACTTACCGGTCGACCACGCCCATCAAGTCTTCCTTCTGTACACTGTGAATATGTGTTGTTCTCATTGGTTCATAAATAAAGTTGCTTTGGCCTATAGTAAGGCAGGACAGAGACAGGTAGGAAATCCAAGCAGAGAAACAGAGAAAGACAGGATAGAGGCAGATATACAGATTTATAGAAATGGGTTAATTCAAATGTAAGAACTAGCTAGTAAGCTACAGTGAAACTCTGTCTTGAAAAACCAAAAAAAAAAGAACTAGCTAGTAACAAGCCTGAACCATTGACCAAACATTTGTAAGTAATATTAAGCCCCTGGGTGCTTATTTGGGAACCAGTGGGTGGGAGAGAAACCTCTGGTTACAAATGGTATACCAACATGAGGTTCTTAAATTTCCATAAGGCCTGAAAAAGTTTTAAAAAGAGCTTCTAAACACACAATAAGAGGGCCATAAACAGCTTTCGAGTTGCATCTTTCATGCTGGCCCTGGTACAGAGATGCTGTGGCATGCTAGAGCACAGCATGTTGGATTCCCACTGCGTTACACAGAGGTGTCTCCAAGCCACACAGAATGCTGCATGGTGGATTTAGCTTTTGCTCATACATACAAAAAAGGGCTAAACAATACACAGTAAAAAAAAGATGTACAAACAGAAAAGCCTCTAAACTAATTCCAGTGTGTTTTAGAATGTGCGTATTCTTAAGAAAGAAAAATGGGTATAGGCAGTTATAGAAAGAAATAAATAGATTTTAAAAATAAAATAGAGTCTTTAAAGAAAGAATAGTAATAATATAAAAGAAAAACCCACATAAGATGGGAAATGAACAGGAACTTTAAATCATGGATGTTATTGTACTGATTTTAAATTTTTGATGGCTGATAAGCAAATGACAGCTGCTAAGAGACATGGGATGGAAAGACTGATAAAATATACCAACCTAAATATTTTTAAAATGCTTTACCTCTAGAACAAAAGTCAAAAAATATATTTGTAAAAGGATTCTTAAAAAATGCATTGCTTTGGAGAAGCAATTTTGCTTTTGTTTCCACAGGAAACAAGAGGCTGTGGATTCATTACAGGTTAAGATGGACCAACTTTGATCAAGGGAGACCTCCTGAAACTTGACAGGTAATATCTATCAATGAAGGTTACAACTGGCCATCCCAGGAATTAGTCATCATCTCAAAATTTTATCAGGAACCCTAAAGATAGTTTGTCCACAGACAGCAGGAAGCAATTTGGAGAAAACGACATTCACATTCCCAAGAGTTGGGGGGGGTATGGATTGTATTTGGTTATTTGGTGGATTATAAATGTTTGTTATATTTGGGGGAATATAGGATAAAAAGACAACTATTAATCTCAGGTTTTTTTGCATTGGCACGAATTTTGGTATAATGACACAAATTTAAAGTTAATTTTGTTACACTGTATGTACATTTCTATTCTTGTTTAAAGGATTTTTGTTTATTGATATAAATTTGTTATAATGTATGTGTATTTCTAGTCTTGTTTAAGATATTATGTTTATGCAGTTCATTTTAAAATGTAATATATAATCAAAATACAGATTAGTATTCATCTATAAAAGTCAAACTTATACCCATATTAGTTAGGTTTTTTAGGTATACAAAGATATTTTTTTCAAAGATTTATTTATTTATTAAGAGTATAGTGTTCTGCCTGCCTGTATGCATGCATATCTGCATCCAGAAGAAGACACAAGATCCCATTACAGATGGTTGTGTGCCAACATAGGGTTGCTAGGAATTGAACTTAGGACCTTTGGAAAAACAGGCAGTGCTCTTAAGTGCTGAGCCATTTCTCCATCCCCACAAATATATATTTCAATTATACATAAATTATTTTTGAATACGATAGGTAACCTTCAAACACTTCAAAGATCTACAGAAAATGGAATTTAAAATGTTTTAAAAACTTAGACATTTATTGACAGTGAGACATATCTGCTCCTGGTAGCACCAATTATTTCAAGAGGATGATGGATATCAAAGAAGCTCCTTATGGAGTTTGCTTTTAATATGGCAAGGCTAACCATTTGGGCAAGAAGCTGGTTTTTCCTGGACTGTTTGACAGTATATTGTATAAACTGGACATACAGGATCCACAGAAAAATGACCACTAAATTTTCTCAAAATAAGATGGGATGGTCCTTCAGCATTCCTGCCTCACAGAAGAAAATGCCAGACATTCTTCAGGACCCAGAGGAGAGTGACTGACAAACTGTCAATATAGGTGGGACAGTCTTTCAAATTTCCCACTTCACTGAAAAGTCTTTCTGTGTCTGGGTTACCTCACTCAAGATGTTTTTTCCTAGTTCCATCCATTTGCATGCAAATTTCAATAAGCCATTGCTTTTTCTGGCTGAGTAATCTCTGGGATAAAGCCAACTTGACCATGGTGGATTTTTCTCTTTTTGATGTGTTCTTGGATTCGGTTTACCAGTATTTTATTGAGTATTTTTGCATCAATGTTCATGAGGGAGACTGATCTGTAATTCTTTCTTAGTTGAGTTTTTGTGTAGTTTGGGTATCAGGGTAACTGCAGCCTTGAAAAAGTTTGGCAACATTCCTTCTGTTTCTATTTTGAGGAACAATTTAAGGAGTATCAGTATTAGCTCTTTGGAATTCTGGTAGACTTCTGTGTTGAAACTATCTGGTCCTAATTTTTTTTTTTTTGGTTGGGAGACTTTTAATGGCTGCTTCTATTTCCTTAGGGAAATAGAATATGGTTCTATTTAAACTGTTCACTTGGCTTTGATTTAGTTTTGGCATGTGGTACCCATTCCGAAAATTGTCCGTTTCTTTTACATTTTCCAATTTCGTGGAGTACAGGTTTTCGAAGTACAACCTAATGATTCTCTGGATTTCCTCAGTGTCTGTTGTTATGTCCCCATTTTCATTTCTGATTTTGTTAATTTGGATATTTTCTCCGCCTTCTGGTTAGTTTGGCTAAGGGTTTGTCTATCTTATTTTCTCAAAGAACCAACTCTTTGTTTCATTTATGTTTTATATTGTTTTCTGTTTCTATTTTATTGATTTCAGCCCTTAATTTGATTATTTTCTGTCATCTAATCCTCCTGGGCAAGTCTGCTTCTTTTTGTTCTAGAGCTTTCAGGCGTGCTGTTAAGTCACTACTGTGAGATTTCTCCATTTTCTTTATGTAGGCACTTAGTGCTATGAACTTTCCTCTTAGCACTGCTTTCATAGTGTCCCATAGGTTTGGGTATGTTGGGCATTCATTTTTGTTAAATTCTAGGAAGTCTGTATTTCTTCCTTGACCCAGGGGTTATTCAGTTGAGCATTGTTCAATTTCCCTGAGTTTGTAGGCATTCTGCAATTAATGTTGTTATTGAATTCTAACTTTAAGCTATGATGATCCAATAAGATAAGGGGTATCCCAATTTTTTTGTATCTGCTGAGATTTGCTTTATGACCGAGTATGTGATCAATTTTAGAGGTACCATGAGGTGCTGAGGTATATATCCTTTTATGTTTGTGTGAAGTGTTCTATAGATGTTTATTAAGTCCATTTGAATCATGACATGTTAATTCTCTTATTTCTCTGTTAAGTTTCTGTCTGGAAGATCTATCCATTGGTAAGAATGGCGTGTTAAAGTCTCCTACTATCAGTGTGTGGGGTTTGATATGCAATTTAAGCTTTAGTAATATTTATTTTACATATGTGGGTGATCTTCTGTGTGGGGCATAGATGTTCAGAATTGAGATTTCATCTTGATGGATTTTCCCTGTGAAAATGAAGTTGTCCTCCATTTCTTTTGATTTTTGTTTGAAATCTATCTTGTTAGATATTAGGATAGCTACACCTGCTTGTTTCTTAGGTCCTTTTGATTGAAAATTTTTTCCCTTTACTCTTGAGGTAATGTCTGTCTTTGAGGTTGAAGTGTTTCTTGTGTGCAGTGGAAGAATGGATCTTATTTTTATATCCATTCTGTTAACCTGTGTCTTTTAATAGGTGAATTGAGTCATTGATATTGAGACATTGACCAGTGATCATTTATTCCTGTCACTTTTCAGTGCTAGTTTGTATGTTTCCTTGCTTTGGGGCTTGCTGGTGTGAGATGTAGGTTATCTGTTGCTTGTCTTTAAGGGTGCAGCTAACTTCCTTGGGTTGGAGTTTTCCTTTTAGTACTTTCTGTAAGGTTAGATTTGTGGATAGGTAGTGATTAAATGTGGTTTTGCCTCTGACTCATTTTAATAGGGTCTTTTCTGCTCATTCTGCCAGCTATGAGATCACCCCCTTCCCTTCAACTATCTTTCCTTATGTTTCCTTTTTAAATTTTATTTTTAATGTGTTTTGCTTCCATGTATGTTTGTATACTAAGTGCATACTCAGTGACCAGAGGAGCTGTGGGCTATCATTTGAGTACTGGAAAACTAACCTAGGTCCTCTGGAAGAGGAGCACCCAGCCATCTTTCCAGCCCCTTCCCTTACGTTCTTTACTGGAAGAGTCCATCAATTCTTCAAAATACATACACAATTTTGAAACAAAACCCAAATATTTACTATGTGCAGGGGATGGTGACTGCACTATGATCAGACTGCATTCCCTGACTGCACTGTGTTTCAGTCTGGAGATGAGAAAGTAACACTCCAAAGCAGTGGTTCTCAACCTGGGGGTCATGACCTCTTTGGGGGCCAAAATGACCTTTTCACAGGGATCACCTAAGACCATCAGAAAACAGATATTTACTTCACAATTCATAACAGCAGCAAAATTAGTTATAAAGTAGCAACAAAAATAATTTTATGGTTGGGGATCACTACATGAGGAATTAAATTAAGGGGTTGCAGCATTAGGAAGATTGAGAGCCACATGGTGGCTTCTCTAAGCAGAACATAGGCAGGCCCTAGGGAACATGGCAAAGAACTCAGTTTCCTGACTTCTGTGGGAGCAGGCTGGGTAACTACAAAGGAAGATGAGTCTAAATACTAGTAAGAGAAACTGGGATTTGGCCTGATTAGAATGGTGGACGTGTGAGCTAAGGGCAGAGGGGAGCGGGTCTTTCAGAGTCCTGCAAGGTGAGGCAGCCAGACAGGCTAACAGGCAAGCAGGGGGCAGACAAAAGCCTTGAAAGCCACACTTAACTCGTTAGCAGCTGAGTGACAGAGGAATTCAGGACTGAGCAGCCAGCATCCATACAGAAGGCCAAGCAAGAAGCGCTACATCCAGAGTAGGTCGGCAAAGCTTAATGGAACCCCTGGAGACACCAGGACAAACCAAGCAAAGCCTCCAGCATAAAGGAAGGTGGAAGGGCTTTTGCTAGATTATGTGATTCTGAGATTAAATCTCATTTGCCTAGGGAAGTGCACTTAACCACAAGTCTAAGTGCATTCACACATAGGGTAGCATGCCCAACAGACTTGGTGTACCCAGGCATTGAAGAGAGAATCTTGGCAACTAGCCCCTACCAAAACGGCAAGCATGTGCACTGGGCTTTAACTGTTTACTTGGCAACCAAATGCACTGTGCTTTGAGAGGCTGCAGAGGGAGAAGACTGAGGGGATCTGTGGCCCTGGCCCTTGTGCATGTAAGGAAGGCAGAAATCCCTGAAAATCCAAATTATCTTCCTGGAGAAATGAGAGAGGGGCTTCAGCCTGTGGCCATGGCTTCCATCCCCTGCCCAAATCTCTGAAATCATTCAGTCCACATTGTTTGCTCTTCTCAAGCTGCACCCCAGGCCTACTTATTTATCAAGAAGAAACCCAGTAGATTCTATTCAAGATCCACATTCCCCAAAGAAGTAACACCTAAGAAGAAATTAAATAGATCCAATCACATCCATTTATTGACTAAACCAATCCTGGGTAAAGAGAAAACTAGCTTCTGGGACAGGTGCCTAGGGAGTGGGGAGGGGGGGGGTCACTTGTAAAACTCATGTTCCTGCTCATCTTTCTTGATCACAGTCTTGTAGGCTTTCTCGAAGTCCTTGGCCAGGACAATGTAGCGGTTCTCACGGACAGCCAACATTCCACTCTAGAAAGGGAATAAAAATTGCACTCTTATGTACCATCTTCTCCACCCCCAGTTCCCATGATAGCAACGGAAGAGAGACATGTGGTCCAAGACCCCAGGGAGGCTACAAGGGGAAGGACAGACTCCAGAGAATAACACCAAAGAAGGGAGACACATCTTCAAGCATCCCTGCTCAGATCAGGAAGAGAATCTCACTCACCTCCTGACAGATTGAGTTGATGTCGGCTCCTGAAATCTTATCTGGCCGGGCCACATCTGCAGCAGCCAAGTTAAGGAACCCTTTCCTCACATGATGGGGTCAGTTCTGGAAATGGATGCTGTCCTGCTCTTGCGCCGCCTCCCCCCGTACTCCTCTAAGGGTGGTGACTGTGATGAAGACCTAATCTTCACTTTCTGCTACCCCCCCCTCCAAAGGATACAGTCTTCCAGGTCTACCTCCTCAGAGAGGTTCATCTTACTGGTGATAGTGGAGAATATCAACCTCTTCTGGCGACGGTCAGGGAGTGGGAATTCAATTTTGCGGTCCAAGCGTCCTGGCCGCAGTAGAGCTGGATCTAAGGTGTCTGCTCTGTTTGTGGCCATGATTACCTGGCACCGGGAGGGACCAGCTCAGACTTCTGCCATCCCTACATCCTCTTTTCCTGTCATGACATCTGGCCCTCATGAGCCAGCCCCCATCTTTCCCCAGTCCCTACACCATGCCGCCCCTTGCCAATCCTGAACCCTAAACCTTCACGTTGACGTTTTGGTCAAATCCATCCATTTGATTCAGTAGCTCCAGCAGGATCCTCTGAACCTCCCTGTCAGCTGAGAGTAAGAAACATGGTCAGTCCCAGAGACATCCTTTGACAAGCCTGCACAAGATCCAGGCCGTGTGGGCACTACTCACCTCCTGTCTGGGCATCGAATCTCTTGGTAGCAATGGCATCAATCTCATCAATGAAGATGATGGCAGGTGCATTCTCCTTGGCCAAGCGGAACACATCCCGGACCATCCGGGGGCCCTCACCTAGGTACTTCTGTACAAACTCTGAGCCCACCACACGGATAAATGCAGCTGAGGGCAGAATGACAAGGCTCAGAATGGGGACCATCCTCCTTTGGGGTCCCTTGTGCTTTAATTGACCCTGGGAATTTCTGAAGATTTTTTTCTTGAATAACTACCCCCTAATATCTGAGGAAGGCACAGGGTTGGGTTCCCACATCCAATCATTGATCCTGACTCATGGTGACAGATAAGCCCCAATCATAAACTTTATGCAAAAATGTCATTTTGGGGACTTTTTAAAAGAATCAGAATATTAAGTACAAAACAAAAACTAAAAGCCCAAATTTCCAGCACACATGCAAAACCAATTAACAAATCAGAAACATCCATAGAAAGAGAAATTAGACTGTTGGGCCAAGAGTGCTAAGTTCATGATTGCTCTCTGAACTATAGTTGTTTGTTTTGAGAAAGGGTTTTGATACACAGCCCAGCCTTGTCTGGAATTAGTAATTCTCCTGGTGCAAGCTCTGCAGTGTTGTGAATATTAGTCTAAGAAGTGTTACATTTGTTTAAGCTGTGGAACATTTGTTTAATGATGCAAAGACGTGTTGCATTCTTTTATGTAAAGCTGTGTTACTGTGCCTGTCTAAAACACCTGATTGATCTGAATGCCCACTGTGAGGCAGAAGAGAGAAATTGGTGGGACTGTCAGCCAGAGAGACTAAATAGGCGAAATCTAGGCTCAGGAGAAGAGAAAGGAGTGAAAAAAAGGAGGAGAGGAGGATGCCAGGGCCAGCCACCCAACCACACATCCAGCCATGGAGTAAGAAGGAAAGTAATATATAATGTATATATATGATAAAGAAAGGTAAAAAGCCCAGAAGCAAAAATGTAGTTAAAAGAGAAATGGGCTAAGTTAAGTCAGAAAAGCTGGCTAGAAACAAGCCAAGCTAAGGCTGAGCATTCCCAAGTAAGAATAAATCTCCATGTATATTTGGGAGCTGGGTGGAGGGCCCTCAGAGTAAAGAGCAACCAGCTACACTGCAGTGTTGGGATTATACATGTTTGCCCTGCTCTGAGTCACTTTTTCATATCCTTGGAGGAATCAAAGTCCATCTTTTTATTTAATCTACATCTGGCAAGGCTGAATCAGGTTTGTTTTGGGCCCTTCCTCTGGACTTGTTTCCTAGTAAGTGGACGGTTGTATCCTGTGTGGAACATTCTCCTGAGACTCTCCTTCCTGCTGCCACCAGAGCAGGGAGATACAATCCATATACACAAGCCAACTAGGAAGTAAGCAAGGCCTGACACTCCCTCAGGCCCAGACTTCACAACTGACTGAAGGTATGAAGAAGTACCCACTCTCCTGCATCACCTTGGGGTTCACCACATACTCTAACCTCAGGGCTGCTGACTTTGTCCTAGGCACATCCTCCTAGCTTTGTGCCCACAAGAAAACCCATCTCTGGAGTTATCTGGTATGACTCATTCACTCCAGTCCCCTGTCAATCTTTAGACTGCTCAGCCTCTGACTCCTCCCACCTACCCTGTCCTGCATCCCCCTCCCTGCCCTCCTGTCAATCTTTAGAATGCTCAGCTTCTGATCCCTCCCCACCTACCCTGGAACAGTCTCCTGCTTAGTGGTTCACTCTTGGCGTTCACTCTTGGTGGTCAGTCACCATCGCAGCAAGTAGATTAAGTCTTGTCTCAACCAGGACTTTCCTTCTCCACAGACGATAAAGCCAGGATCTTCCCCATTGCTCCACCCCTGCACCCTCTTCCAGTGAAAAAGCCTTCACCAAATTCACTCAAAACAGAAGAGGCCCTCAACTTCTGTCTGCTCTTGGCCAAGGTCGCCTGTCTGGATTGAAACTTGAGTAGAACAAGAACACCAGTGGGCTGCAATGGCAACTTCCTGCCTTTTGTACCTGCTCTGTGACACTATAGGGACATAAAGTAACATGGAGGGACCGGGGGAGGGGCACATTGGAACTTCCTAAAATCACTTTCTCCAAAAGCTTTATAATTTTATCATCACCATCTTAAATACTCAGCCATCTTCTGGAACCATTTACTTAAACATTCCTGTCTCACTGAGCTCCAGGATCAGTGGAGTATCAAGAGCCTATGGTTTGGGGAAAGAGGTCTTAGCATCAAATCCTAGCACTACAGAAGCCTGCTGGTGACCCTGAACAAGTTATAACTGTTCTTATGTGAGACATTTCTTTTTCTACAGGGCTCTGGCAGTCAGGATTACAGGTAATGCCTGCTTCAGTGCCCAAAGCTACTCCTATTACAGGACATAAGAGGTTCAGGGCCATCACCACACAAATGCCCACCCAAGGGTCAGCTGTTATGCAGATTAGAGAAAAGGACAGATGGTACCACCACAAATCCTCATCAACGTGCCCTGGGTGGTGTGTGTGTGGTTTTGTTTTCCAAGACAGGGTTTCTCTGTGTATCTTTGGAGCCTGTCCGGGAACTCACTCTGTAGATCAGGCTGGCCTTGAACTCAAGAGATTCTTCTGCCTCTGCTTATGAGTGCTGGGATTAAAGGCATGAGCCACCACTGCTTGGCCCTGGATCTTTAACAAAGCTGAGGAACTACCTTGCAGTCTTCCTCAGAACAGCTTGCATTTTCAGAGTTTAAATCTTCACCGTCCTGAAGCACCTCTTCTGCCTCTTTGCTGTCATAAGACCTCACCTAAGCCCACCACAGAGATCAGCGAGCTCATATGACTGCTCCTTGCCAGGACAGGACCTTCCCTCACCCTCTCCACCCTCCATCTATGCTGTACCCCACCTCTTCTAGGGTTCTTTCCCACCCATGACCTTTCTTCAAGTTTATATCATGTTTCCAGCCAACTAGCTCCTGCCCAAAGCAATTATAATACAGTACAATTTTTCCCTCTTTTTTTTTGAGTTTCTTTTCTCTGTGTAGCCCTCGATGTTCTGAAACTTACTCTGTAGACCATGCTGGCCTTGAACTCAAAGATCCACCAGCCTGCACCAGCCTTGTGAGTGCTAGGATTAAAGGAGCGCACCACCTCCGCCTGCCTTAAATCTTCCCCACCTTAAACCAGCATCCACTACTTCCAGCTATTTCCCAATTCCAACTTGCCCTTGAGGAAAAAGATCCCAGGAATGGACACTTGACTGTTGTGGTATCTCAGGAACTAAAGCTACCTGGCACATGGCAAACACTCAGCAAATAGCCAGCGTGGTTCCAGTGCCAATTTCTGAAAGGTGTGCACAGCTTCCCAAGAAGAGCAGAATATCACAAACATCTAGCGTGCACTGTTATTTTTATTTACCGCGGCTGTTAGCATTTTTATCTCACCTTTCAAAACCCTGGCTCACACCCACAGAAACGACTAAAGGGGACAAACACCGATGAATCCAAATTTCTACTCACAGCCCAAATGAAAGTGGCACAGTGCTCTGTTTCACATTTCTGCTGAATGGTCCCTGTCATGAAATCTCAGGTGTGCCACAGTGAATCCACTGTTCCCCTACTCCAGTTCATCCCTCTATCCTCCAGGGTGGCCCAAGCTAGGATGAGAACTGCTCCTGAATTACCTCTTGCCAACGACACCTAATTCATTAGTAAATCTCAGTGTGGCCGCCCCTTCACTATCCATCCCCAAGCATCCAGCAAAAGGATAATAATAGGGGTCCTTAACCAAGTCCTCTGATTGGATGTCGGATTTCTTTCTGACTAAAACTATTCTCAACTATTTATAATCAGGATGGCTTCAGCCTCACCTCCTTTGCTGCCAAACACAGCCCCTCCACAGGAAAAAATCAAAAGCATGGATTTGCTCTAGTGGCATGATGTCACTAAATGAGTTCCTTTCTACCTCTGGGCCTTTGCAGTGTCTCACCTAAATTCTCTCTTCCGATCTCTGTGCCTGACACACTCCTCCCACACCCCGCTTCCTCTGGGAACCTCTTCCTGAGAGGCCATGAAGGATGGACAGCACATCCAGGACATGCTCGTGTGCACCCTGCGGACTGTCTTCTCCCTAACCACTTGCCGCGTTGGCTTCAGCCCAGCAATTGCCTTTAGAACCACTGAGTCTGAACTCACCATAAGAAATACACTGTATGGGAGAGATGGCTCAGAGGTAAAGAGCACTGACTGCTCCTCCAGAGGTCCTGAGTTCAATTCCCAGCAACCACAT
>LOEQ01005892.1:44407-58655 GCA_001685075.1 Bramus lutescens | reverse complement strand
TTGTGGTTTGTAGGCTGGTTTTCTTTGCTTTATGTTTAAAAACCACCTATGAATAAGTACATGTGATAACTGTCTTTCTGTGTCTGGGTTACTTTACTCAAAATAATGTTTTCTAGCTCCATCCATTTTCCTGCTAAATTCAAGATGTCATTATGCCTATTTATTTCTTGTTGATGATTTTTTCCCTTCTCTGGTCATACTCTTTTTCACAGTTGCTCCCAAGGAGCACTGCTTTGGGATAACCAATAGTCTTGGTCCTGCCTTTTGTCTGGTGCCCTTCCTCAAGTATGTTGCCTGGGGAATGCAGTTGGGAAGAAACTTCAGGTGTGTCTTATTTTTCCCTTAGCACTTTTTGCTGGCTGGAGAACACTTTGTGGAAGCAACCTATAGTCTTGGCAGCAGCCTGGATTGTTTGGAGTTCTCATGGGAACTCTTTGTCCAACCACTCTATTAGATGTAACCCAATCCTGGTAGTGGAAGCTTCATTTGGTGACAAGAGATGGCCACTTCAGGCTCTGTCTTCCCTGTTATTTAGCAATTTCATCTACCTTGCTTTCATATATGTGTGTATTTTGGGAAGTTTCTGCTATATTGGGTTTCTGTAACCCCCCTCAAATGGCCCTTAATTTTATCTCTCTCTTTATATTCCCTTCCTCATCCTCTTCCCACCATCTGTCCTTTTGATCCTCCAGTTCAGTCTCCCCTGCATCCATTCATAGCTATCTATTCTATTTCCCTTTTCTAGTGAGAGCTATCTATATGCTCGCTCTGTATCTAATCACTGTGGTTCTATGGATAGTAGGTTGGTTATCATTGACTTAACATCTAATATCCACATTTAAGTGAATAAATGCCATATTTGTCTTTGTGAATCTGAGATACCTCATTCAGGGTGATTTTTTTTCTAGTTCCATCCAATTTACCTGTAATTTCATTATTTTCATTATTTTTAATAGCTGAGTAATACTCCATTGTGTAAATATACTACATTTTCTTTATCCATTCATTTGTTGAGAGACATCTAAGTTATTTTCAGTTTGTGGCTATTCTTCATAGCAATGAACATGACTGAGCAAATATTTCTGTGAAAAGATGAAATGATTTTGGGTATATGCCCAAGAGTGGTATAGCTGGACCTTTAGGTACATGGATTCCCCTATTCTTGAGGAACTAGTGATTTTCATAGTGGTTATACAAGTGTGTACTCTTACCAGTGATCAGTTTGGATCTATTTGGGTTCTTCTATATGTAGCCATCGATATAGAATCCAACCAGCATCATTTGTTAAAGATACTATCTTTTTTCAGTGTTTATTTCTGGTATCTTAGTAGGAAAAAAATTCACACATCCATAGGTATTTGGATTTATGTCTGGGTCTCCAATTTGATTCCATTGTTCATGTCTATATTTGTGCCAACACCATGCAGTTTTTATTACTGTAGCCCTATTTCAAGTACAACCTGAATGTAATAAGTGTGGTAAAGCCTTTGTATGTATTAGTAATCTTACGATACATAAAAGAACACATAGTGGGGCCTCTGACAGTGAGACCAAGACTTATCCATATTGTATGAACTGTCTCTTTGGAGCCTATTTCCTATGGTAGGATACCTTGCTTAGCCTTGATGCAGAGGGGAGGAGCCTCTCAACTTGGTATACCAGACTCTGTTGACTCCCCAAGGGAGGCCTTAACCCCTCTAAAGGGTATGGATGGGGCTGGAATGGGAGGAGGTAGGGGGCTAGAAAAGGGGAGGAAGGGACACTGGGGTTGGTATGTAAAATTTTAAAAACTTAAACAAAAGAAATAATGCTCTGTTCAGATATGTACCCCATTTTTATATTGGATTGTTTGGTTAGTTGAGGTCTGGTTTCTTGAGTTCATTATATATTTTTGATATTAGCCCACTATCTGATGTAGAGTTGGTAGAAATCTTTCCCATTCTGTAGACAGATGCTTTGTCCAAATGACGGTGCCTTTGACTTACAGAAGCTTTTTGGCTTCATGAAGTTGTTGGGTATTTTCTTAATTAGTGATTGACAGAAGAGGGCCCAGATGAGTGTGTGTGATGCCACTCCTGGATTTAATAAGAAAGCAGGCTATGAGGAGTAAGCTGGTTAGCAGCACTTCTTCATGGTTTCTGCATCAACCCCTCCTTCTATGTTCCTGTGCAGTTTGAGCTTAGCTTCCCTCAATGAATTTTATCATATCAATAGTAACCCTAACTAAGATATCTGCATTTATGGTAGGGACTGGGGCAGTGACTGGCCATGGAATGTAGACCCCCATATTTATGATTGTCTGCTGTTTGGATGTATATCAACTAGAACATTACAGGTAAAGGTCATAGTCTACTCTTTTTTTTTTTGCAGTCTTGCAGTTAAGTTGTTGGAGACAAAGAGTAGCATAGTAGGTACCTTAATAAGATCAATAATGTCTCTGAAGCAACATTTGTGAAGAGCTGAACTGACTGAGTATACAGACTATGAATATATTTGTTTCACATTAGATATCTTGCACACAAATCTAAAAAGATATGTTTTTATTTGTGTGTGTATCTGTGTGTGCGCGCACGTGCGCACACATGTGTGTGTATGTACCTGCAACAGCCAGAAGAGGACATCTCATTTCCTGTATCTGAAGATTTAGAAGCTGCTGAGAAATCTGCTATGGGTGCTAGGAACTGAACTTAGAGTCTCCACATTTTATTGTTGTTTGTTGCTTGTATGTTCTGTTATGACATAGACTAACCATGTAGAAAGACTCAGCCATTTTAATTTTTGTATCATTTGCCTACATACTTAGCTGTGTGTGATGAGAACATATGACATGCATTCTTTCAACAATTTCAAAGGGTCAGGTTTAATCCCTCCCTTCAATGAGTTCACTAGAAACATAACAGAAAAAAATATTTTCAAATTTATGGTGAACCATGTATAAAAAGACTGATTCATGGGAATGAAATCTTGGAGGACAAATTGTGCAATTATGATTTATATTAGGGCATTTGGGGTGATCTGAAATTTCAATCATACCTAGATAAAAGCAGGCAAGTATTTTTCTAATTATTATTATTAAACTGGGGTTTGAAATCAATGTACACAGTTCATTTTATAGTTGCACAGTTTGTAAGGGATTTTTATTTTCTTGTGTTTTTATTTATTTGGTTTTGACTTTGGATTTTATGAGAGGATTTGAGCCAGATGCCAGTTAGAAGTTTAACTGTGAAAGATAATAAGTTAAACAGTCTTGTTTTATTTTTATTGTGTTTTGCTTTGATTTGATTTGCTTCTATTCCATTTGATTTTGTACATATTTGGGTCTAACCCATATCTAAACACATATTTTAGCACCTGAAGACCCCTCTGTGCCAGGTCAAGCAATCCGGGCATTGTTTTTAAGGCAGAACTATACACTCTAGTCCTTATTCAAAGGAATGAGACCGTAGCTGGGATTTAAGGAAAGTTTTGGGTATAATTTGTTGCTTTTAAACTATAAGGCTCAGTAATACTATGATCATAGATTCCTTATAACTATGCAAGCTCCATCTGGGAAAGGAGACTCCTCAAGGTTGCAGAGACCTGTGGCCCAAACAACTCACCTAGATAAAAGTCAGCCAAAGACTAGAAAGATGTTAAAATGCCTGTAAGTATCATAGGCTTCACATCTAAGATGCATGCACAAGTCCCATACCTCAGTGTGAAAAGGCAAATGACCCCTGAGCAAAGTGAACAAGGATCTGAATAAGAATTCCAAGCATAGCATAGTGCATGGCATTCATGCCACCCTGTGACAAGTGCAATGAACTGAGCCGCTTACAGCGGCAGAAACATGTTCTGAGTTTCACGGGAGAAACCCAGATTCATGTCAGGAAGATTCCATTTTCATGGGGACCTCTCGGCCTCTTCCAGATGGTGGTTTCTCTGGCTGCCTTGACTTGTGGGAATTTGTGATATGTCTGTAGACCAAGGGACCCCAGAAACTGCTGTCAATACCAAAAGCTGGGAGTGAAGCGGGAAGATGCTTGCTTGGGGCTTGCAGTAGGAGCCAGCCCTGCCAACCTTGCTCTTCCACCCTCTGTAACTGGAGGACATTGAATTCTCCTATCAAGCCGTGTATTTTGTGGTATTTTGTTGCAGAAGCCTCAGGAAATGATTTCTATCATGTTTAAGAATCACCAATATTGGGTAAAGAATGTAGCTAGTATTTATTGGAAAACTCCGACATTAAGTTTAGTGTAATGAGTTAAGGGACTTTTTTTTTTTTCAAAAGGGGATAGATTTACTCAGCATCTAAAATGTTCTTGGCCAGAGTTCTGTGTAGAAAGTAATCACTTACCTAACTGGACATAGCTGTTTTAAAACTTTTATTTGTGATATAAGACATTCAGATAATTACTGGAGTCAAATAGTGGTTGCTCCCCTTATAAATGGCTGTGAGGTGCTGAGGAGATAACTCTGTTAGTCAAGTCCTTGTGAGGAAACATGAAGCCCTGAGCTCAATCTCAGGGTCCATTTTAAATCTGAGCATGGAGGCTCACACCTGTAATCCAGCACTGGGGAGGTGAGGATGAGATTATCTTTGGGGCATGCTGAATAGCCAGTCTAGTCTTATCCATGGAGAGTGATTAAGGAAGACAGCCAGTGTCAACCTGCAGCATCTACACATATGTCAAGCCCACATACCCACATGCAAGTATATATTTATACCACAAACATGGTATACATAATAAGTTATATATAAATATATATAGGCAGATAGATAAATGTTGTATGGTGTTAACAGATTACTTTGTTCAAGTATTTTTCATTTCTCTTCTTATAGAATACATGCCATTGCATGCATTATGGTGAATTTAAAAGTGGATAGGACATTGGGCTGGAGAGTTGGCTCAGCCAGGCTCATAGGAATGAAGTAGATGGGATAAAGGTACTGGGCAACAATCATTTGGGAAAGGCTGAGTCATGATTGCAAAGTTCATAAGCATACAACCATCTTGAAAGTGAACAGACTTATTCATATATTGGGTAGTGAACTTCGTCTGTCAGCTCTGTTTATTCCTCACCCCAGTGTGTATGGTATGTTTCAATTGAACCATAAACATGAAAATTCAAATTTTGTGTAACCTATTCTCAAGCTTTCTATAGATTCCTTCTATAGTTTCTCATACGACCCTGATTCTTATTTAATCTTATTGAATTGTTGATAAGAATGCCAAATAACTTCAGTGCAAATGTAGGTCAAGTGTCCATAGAAATTCAAACTTAAAACCATGGTAAAACAACTTAAAAATTGTAAAGCCTGTTGAAATGAAAAGTGCTATGTCTACTTTATATACATTTATGTGGTGTCTATCACATGTAGATTTTGAAACTAGCTGTTTTCCTTTTCTGTTGATTTGCATGACCTATCATCATTGAATTCTGGCACCTGCTTCATCTCTGTTAGTTTAACATTCTGCGTTAAATAGACAAGCAACACAGGTGTTACCCAGAAGCAATTTCTATGTGTGAATTATAAACTTATTTTTTGGCTTCTCTCAGAACTATAGCCTTGTCTGTTCCTTAAATTTCAAATCAACTTTTGTATCATTGGTGGTATGACTAATTATTGCAATTTTATATGTATTTGTAATGTAACAATTAGTAAAGCAAAGCTGTTGTCATAAAATTCAACATTATTGTGCCAAGAGATTTCACCAAAGTTTTACTTCCTTATTAGTTTGTAATGGGAGGTTTGTGGGCGTATGGACTCAAAAAGCAATCTTTTTTAAACTTGGCCTGGACCTTCATAGTTACTGTGTTCCAACTATTTTCATGCATTCTTTATGAAGCGTGGAGTACTTTGTCTCTGAGTGACAAACATTGGCGCTGTAGCTACTAAAGGATGTCATGTAAACAGATGTCTAGTCCTCAAGAATGGATAAGTAAAAGTGATAAGCAGTATTTCTGTCCGTAGAGAGACTTCTTCAGAACTGTAAGATAAGGAAATTTCTTGAAGACCTTGGAGTCATTATCATCTGGTGGAATAGCTGAGTAATACTGATGTATGCACAGTGGTGGTACTGACACTAGGGGACAGATGACCTGATAGATAAGCTAACCAATGTTCTGTGTACTTGAAATGTTGTACTTCATCTCATTTAGTCTTCATAACTGCCCTTAAAGTTTCGGCTGTTATTACACTCCATGTACATAAAAGAAAACTAATACAGGTATCTTTAGGCAACCTGCAAGGGTTGCAGAGCTACAAAACAAAACCAGGAAGAGCTAGTCTGGCCTAAGTATCAATGAGATGGGCCATCTTCTATTCCTTGCACGCCTCAGGAGTGTGTGGCGTTTTATGACTGTAATCTCAGAAACCTGATAGGTGGGAACAAGAAGATCATGAGTTCCAAGCCAGCTCAGGCTAGAAGAGACCCTGTATGGGAATCAAAAAAAAGCAAAAAACAAACAAACAAAAACAAAAAACAACTTAAGGAATTAAGTATTTGTCATTAAATATAAACTTTGACATACTTTTACATACTTGAATGAAGGAACCATTGACTATAATCATTGGGTTGTTTTGTTTTCATTTATGTGATATGCAGCAGGAAAAAGTATGATCATTTTTTATTTCTCTAAAACTAAATATTAAGTTTTATGTCCCTTTTGGGATGCTGAAATCACAACCAAAATAATTGAAACTGGAGGGGATAGGGACAAGGTACAAAAGCCATGAGAACAAAGCATGTGCCTTTATGAAAGTGACCTAGGCACATTCCTCATTCCTTCTATCAAGTGATGTCACAGTAGGAAGACTCCATCCGTGAACCAGAAAAGTACTTCCCTCTAGATTCTATGACTTCCTTTATATTTGGTTTACCAGACTCCAGATCTGTATGAGTTAAGTTTAATTTTTAAACAACCAAGTAAGTGTTTTTCTGGCAATTTGAAGCTTGGTTAGCATTTATCACATCAGAATGTCAGCCTCTTGAATAAGATACAATCTTGACCTTGCCTTTGAAGTCCTGGGTACATGGAAAGATCTTGAAAACAGGAATTGGTTTTTTTTTATTCCATTTCCAGTACCTAGACCTACGTCTATGTTAGATTCTTGATTAATAACTGGAATAAGTGAATGATAGAATCAGTTGTGTAGGCATTTAATAGGGAGTTAGCTTTGGATTATATAACAGAAAAGAACAGGAAATAATGTCAATTAGATGAATTCCACAAATATATTAAAAAATAAATGAATTTAGACATTCTAGTCTGCTAGGCCCCAACAGGAATGAATGCAAAGGAATATATCAAAACCTTTCAATTAGAGATAAAACAAAACCTTTGTAAGAGAGTAAGAAGATAAACAGTTTTTATACCTGTAAAAAATCACAAGGAACTATGCAAACCGCTTACTAAGAAACATATAAAAATGAAATAATTTCTATTTCCAGAAATACTCAAACACTAATTTTTAAAATGTGGACAAATATTAGTTGAACATTATGGGGCAGGCCTATAACACAACATTGATGGGAACAGGAGCGTAGGAGTTCAAGGCCAGCCTCCCGTTGAAAGCCAGTGGGCTACACAAGACCTTGTGCCAAAGAAGATAATAAAAAATATGTACATAAATATTATGTATTTTTCTATATTATGAATACAAATTTAAATATATATATTGGTGTGGATACACAAAGGAAATTGCATGAAGACTGCTAAATTTGACTATATCTGGATAGGAAGCATTCTGGGTTGGAGAAATTTATAGTTCATAGAAATGTTTTCTCTAACTTTTACTGCTACTACAGTATTTGAGCCTTTATTAGGGTACTAAGGTATAGGTATCCATTAGTAATGTGATACAAACTTCTGATCGTGACTCATTGGGGTTTATGACAACATATAGCTATATAGGCCTATATAAGTATCTGTGCCCATAGATCTATTTCTGCATGTTTTATGATAAATTGGTAAAGACAAATGAGTGTATATGAATGAATATATTCATGTAAAAGTTAAAGTGTGCATTTTCATCAGTAAAGGTAGATTGCTGTATACTAGAAATTCTTGGTATTTTTGGTTGCATTTGTATGTTGAGTACCTATTTCAGAAACAGATGTGAAGAAATTTGTTCTTAGATTTGAGAGTAAAGCTATTAGACAGATGGCCCCTGATCCTTTGATATTAAATAACCTCTTTTCTGGGCAACTGTTGTCATTGTAATTCTTAGCTCAGGGAAGAGTTGTCAAATGGTTGCCTCTTTTGGTTTTAATTGGTGGTCATATAAAGCAAAGGTTGGGAGCATTACTGATGTATCCTAATGTTCCAAGGAGTAGAAATTTAGAAAGGCAAGCATGTGTCAGAATTCTTGAATAGCTTTTCTTGTGGTATATAGAGATGGAATGAAGAAAACAGAAATTTTAAAAAATAAGACAATAACCGTACTATTCACAAGATGTTCTACAGGATGCAAAAGCACAGACAAATATATCAGCATCTCATTATACATAATGTGAGACAGAATGAGTGCAAAATTATTATGTCACAGGAACAGACTGTTTTGACCAGACAGACTGAGATAGATTGATGTTGGGGGATGAGATGAATTTGATTAGGTGGGAAATAGAAAAAAGAAATTATATGGGATAAGGGATTGTGAAGACTCACTTAGTGAGCATCTGCCAAGCTAGCAGTATTCTTGGGGATTTATAAATAGGTATGACATATGCCATCTGATATTCCCCATGACATCTAGAAGCAGGCATTACTTCTATACCCTACAGGAACAAATACTGATAGTATGGTCCTCTCTCATCCAGAAGGTAGCAGAGATGTAATTTCTATATAGTTGTCATACAGCCTTGTGTGACACACAGTACAGTTTCTGTGAATGTGTGGGGTCTACTGTTCCCTTCCCTCATGCACCCTTGGTGAGATTACATTAGCTAAAAATGAGATGAGATTTTTGACCTGTAAATTGGTAAAAAAAAAAAAAAAGAAACCCACAAGGATTCTAAATGGAAAAATCCCCTTCATCTCTTCTGTTGCAATTCCAGTTTGTGACAGGTTCACTTGGAATTCATGCCCACTTGTAGAATTTAAATATTTTAGGAAGGCAGAGCTTTTGAAAAGCTTCATGGATAATGGAGGCTTAGGAAGGTTCAGGACCCACTTTAAGTTCTAGAATATCTTAGATGTGTTGCAGCCCCAGAATAGTGCCCATACCCAGTAGGTCTTGGCACCACGAGACCTTAGTGAGAAGAGGACAGAATAGGTTATCAGGAAAATGGGAGGAGTTCTCTTGATAATTCAAAGGATTCTGCTTGGGTACATTTAATATTTTTGTATGTTTCTTCTTTTTCAGTCCTGAACCAAAGATTTGATCTAAATGGTTAATATGAAGATGATTTTGATATAACTTCAGAGATAATAGCCTTGTGTTTATTTTAGATTACTCAATAACTCCTATGTCTTTAATGGAAAAAAAGTACAATATTAAATTTTCCCCAATTGCCTGGTAGGTGTCATAATGTTTCTCCTGTTGGCTGCAGCACTGTCTTATTCTTTCTAGGGTGAAGGAGAAGGAAATATTTGAGAAATATTGTAGGTTTTCCCTTAGGCTGAAGAGCTATCTTGTATCAGGTTCTTGGCCCCTTTAGTAGTATGGGTTCTATCTCATGGAACGGGCCTTAAATCCACTCACAAAGTGTTACCCAATTCTTCCTGACTTTTGTGCTTTTCCTGGTCCCATGTGTAAACATGGAAACAATCCAGAAGTTCACATGTAATCTTTTAAAGCTACTCTATTCCATGTTTAGCATGTTTAGAACTCACTTAGATTGAGAGTGGTTTAGGATGTTTAAAACATGTTTTTTTCTATCACATGTATGTTTTATTGAACACGTGAGTATAATGATTAACTTAATGTAAGTTCCAGGAAAAAAGCTACATTTTTAGGTAATAGAATTATAAACTTGCAATCAAATATAATACAAAGTAAAATTTTATTATAAAAAAGGTTTTGCTTTCAGAAAATTCTTTTGTTCCTTTTAGCAAGCCACTTTGAATCAGCATTCTCTTACCCTCAAATCCCTTTATGATGTTTCTCTTCAGAAACAAATGAACATTAAATTGCCATTTCTTTAGTTTATATGCAAAGTAAGTGTGCTTTATGAAACCTAGGGAATTTTTGTCATTCGTGATCTGTGTACTAGAGCTTGTAGGTTACTTTGATGACGTTTCTTCTTTTTTCCCCAATGTCTTAGAGATGCTGTTAAGAGCAGAATGTTCTTGGTTGCTTTTCTTTATCACAGTTGGGGTTTTTGGAGGCATGAGTAATGATCAAAAACCAGTAAGAGTGGAGATGAGTTGATCGCATCCCCATTACTCAATGATCGTTATAATCCTCAAAGTTTCCCTAGAGGCCAACTGTTATATACTCGCAGTTTCTCTGTAATTGTTTCTCTCGTAGTCATGCCCTCCTAAGGACCAGGACTGTGTTTAGTCTGTCGCCTGAACAAGAACCCTGTCTTATGGTGGTACATTGTTTGGATTGTACATTGTGTTTGTTCTGGTTAGTGGTCATTTAAGTATTTCTTTGAGTATATATCAGGGATTTAGGTCCTGCAGCTGCCACTTGTCTGAGTGCTTGCCTTTGCTTCCTAGTTTTCTCCATTGGCAGCTGAGAATGGATAGCTTTACCTTCTCGCCACTCATGTACCCAGCCAGGCATGGGCTTCTCCAGAAGACAAATTGCGATTTGCCTGTGTCAATCATAATGACCAAACTCACTTCATGTATCCACTAAACGTGAATTTGAATAGTAGTTCTAGCCACAGCCATTCAGAGAAGGTTGATAAATATCTGGGGGAATCTTTTCCCTCTTTCTTAAAGGGAAACGTGGGAGTAGAAATGTTGCATTGTACCTCAGGGTGCTGTGTGCGTATGGGTAATTAGAACAGTAACCATCTTGGGAGCTCATCAGGGGAGCCAACTTAAGGAGAAAACCAACATACTTTAAAAAGGCAGAATGGAAAGATGTAAAAATCAGAAACTTTTGGACTATTGGATCTTCCAAACCCTAGTTGTATGTTCTGTTTCCCTTAATCTACCTGCAAGCATCAATAGAATAAAGAACAAAATCTTGAGGTACTGAGAGTCCATACATTGAGTAACTATTTTTAAAGGAACCAATTACAGTGGCATCAATTGTCCATTCCCTCTTTCTGCCCTATTTAACTATACTAGCCCCAGGATTGAAGACTCTTTGCTCTAGTTCTGTTAAAATGGACGCAATTGACAACCATCCCTGATGGGATAATAAGGATTCCTAAAGAGAGTTGTTCTGTTTCTGTGCTAGGAAAAGCTGGGGAAATGGAGGCACATTCTGAGAGCATTTTACTTGACAGACATATTGGTACAAAAGCTGATTGTGCAGCCAGAGCTCAGCATTTATTGTCTCTCGGGGATGAGGAACTTTGGAGGTAGTGCCTCTCTCCTAAGACTGTACCATTATCACAGGCTTTCCTAACCTTATTTGTGACTTTTTGAGCTAGGTGCATTTAAGAGGCCACACTCAGCATTTCGGAATATTTAGCTGCGTCCTTGGCTTTTAGACACAATATGCCAGGCACATTTCCCAGTTTTGATAATAATAAAAAAAAGTCTCTGAAAATAGAAAATACCCTCAGAAGGCAAAATTACATCTGCTTCAGAGAACCTCTGTTAGATGTAGGGAGCATTTTGTACTAGGACTATGGCAGAAGAGAAAAATTTAAACTACCATGGCCTTAGCCACTTCATATTATAGCAAGAAAAAGTCAATGAATGTATAGATTTTTATAAGTTGTTCCTTCCAACCAAAAAATGAAACTCTTGACTTCAGATATGGTTTGAGCCATACATATTTTGCTATGCAAACTTTTCGCCCTTCCAAACTCAGTAAAAGATTTGGGATGTGGTGGAAGAAGACAGTATTTCCAGCACTTGAAAGACAGAGGCAGGAGGACAAGGAGTTCAAGATTGTCCCATACTACATTTCAAGTTTGAGTCCATTGTAGTAACCTACCTGAAAACAACAAACAAACCCACTGAAACATAAAGGCCATGTCAGAATCAGATTGTTTTTAAATCACCTTGTAGGGCCTAGAGAGATGGCTCAGGGGGTAAGAGCACTTGCTGCTGCTCTTCCAGAGATCCAGGTTCAATTCCTATCATCCACATCACAGTTCACAATGGTCTGTAACTCCAGTCTGATGCCTTCTTCTGCCCTATTAAGACAGTGTACACACATGGTGCACAGACAAAAATAAACATTCCTGAACTAAATCACTTCCAAAATCAATCACCAGTTCAACAAGTACCTCTAAGTAACACCAAACTTAACTGGTTCTCACATTTTCACTTTTAACAGAACCAAACAGTAGTCCACACTATGAACATGGAAAATTCCACATTTGAAGGCAGTTCAGATGCAAACTGAATCACACATAAGTAAAATTGTGTGAATTGAGAATTTGATCAATATATGTTTATATAATAAAAATTAGTAACATGTAATCTCATTCATTTAGTAATACATAGACATATGTATGAATACATACCTCTTGACTTATTGCTTAGTAGCCCTTTTGACCAATGGGATTTCAGTATACATTGCATTGATATAAACTACTGGATTGGCTTAACTACCTCTGATGTCACAATTTGCCCATTACGAAGTCATAAGTTTCTTGACATCACACTGAACTAATAACATCTCTTGAATTTTCACTGTAAGAAAGAAAGTACAAAGAGTAAAACTGCTGGAAGGAGCAAGGTATCTTCCATCCAGGCAGACCTTCTTCATTTCTATGCTTTAGCAATTTTTTTCTCAACCGCTCAAGCTAGCTCCTTTACCTCCTTTAAAGCAGCTGTTATTTTGTTTTTCATGTCTGTCAGTTACTGGAGAATGAACGCACTTGGACTTACTCCTTCAGCTCATAGGTCTGTTTCATCTCGGCTGTTGAGGCTTAGCATCTTTCTACTGCTTAGCCTCCCAGACTCCAAAGGAAAAGCAATATGGATGGCTAATCTGACTGTGACATTCCAGGTGGGAAACCGGATCATATCAGATAAAGGAGAGAGGGGAGTGTTTGGGAATCATTCTCCTCTGAAAAGGGCGTCTGGTGCCGTGGTACTTCCTGAAGGGTGGAATCAAAATGCTTGTAATCCCCTGACCAACTTCAGCAGGCCTGATCAGGCAGACTCTTGGCTGGCCCTCATTGAACGAGGAGGCTGTACTTTTACTCATAAAATCAACGTGGCAGCAAAGAAGGGAGCGAATGGGGTAATCATCTATAACTATCCAGGTACAGGTAACAAGGTGTTTCCCATGTCCCACTGGGGAACAGAGAATATTGTTGCTGTGATGATAGGCAACCTCAAAGGCATGGAGCTTTTGCACTTGGTCCAGAAAGGTGTCTACGTGACAGTCATCATTGAAGTGGGGAGAATATATATGCCATGGCTGGGTCACTTTGTCATATTACTGTTCACCTTCCTGACCGCCACATTTCCTTACCTCTTCCTGTACTGTGACTGGAGACCCCACGTGCCCAATTCTTCTACCAGGAGGCAAATACAGATAAAGGCTGATGTGAAGAAAGCTATTGGTCAGCTGCCACTTCGAGTGCTCAAGGAAGGGGATAAGGAACTAAACCCAAATGAAGACAACTGTGTCGTTTGTTTTGATATGTACAAAGCACACGATGTAATACGTATTTTAACTTGCAGGCATTTTTTCCACAAGACGTGCATTGACCCCTGGCTTTTAGCTCATGGGACATGCCCCATGTGCAAATGTGACATTCTGAACCCTTAAGAACCTCAAGATCTTTGCACAGATTAAAATTAGATGAAGTCTCTCACTGCACCATACACACAGAGGAAACTTGACCCTTGGTTCCTCTATCCAGCCACAGAAGATAAAATTTGTGTGCTTTGAAAATAAAACTCCATATCATACTCATGAACTGTTTTCTTTTTGGTCAGCTTAATTGTTAGACATTGTTATGCTTCGCCAAATAAGGAAGTAGGTATATTTTAAAAGTAATACTCATTCTGATCTTCAGATTTCTGTATTATGTCACTGATGTAGTGGGGAATGGCTGGACTATTACACCATTTCATTTATTTTTTTAGATTTATTTATTACATATACGGTGTTCCACTTGCATGTATGCCTGCAGGCCAGAAGAGGGCACCAGATCTCATTACAGATGGT
>LOEQ01005892.1:0-37573 GCA_001685075.1 Bramus lutescens | reverse complement strand
TTGTTCATCACTGTCAAGCTTAGACTTAACTCCCAGGTTTAAGAACTTTACATAGGAGACACGAAAGGAGGGTCAGGTCTGTGAACTTGGGATCTGGGGGCACTGAGTGCCTCTATGTACCTGACAATGAGACCAAGTGCTCTACAGAGCCACTCTCTAAGTCAAAACAAAACAGCAGCTTCGGCCCTGCCCTTCTAGTGAGTTGCTGTAAATAAATCAATAAAGCAATTTTATTCCAGGTTTATTTTATTTGTGGGCTTAGTAACCTGGACCTGGAATTAGTGCCACTCTATTAGATATTTATATGATGTTAAGTGTTTGTTGTAGTTGAATTTTTACCTGCACTATAGGCGATGGCATGTTGCATTGGATCCAGCAATGCAAATATATTTTTCTTAATGATATGGAACTGGAAGGTATAATATTTTGGCACAATGCCAATATCATAATGAGGTTCCTTTTTTATAGGTTTTAGTGTTCTTCAGGGGTCAGTGTGTGGTTTCTTGCCCCCATACCCCATGGTGAGTAGGGTGTTGATTTTTTTAATGAAAATAAAATCTCTTTTCTCATCATTAATGGGACAAGTTTTCTCTGTGATTGTATGACTGAATAGCACTCATTAAACATAAGCTGCAGTGGTAACATCTTTGTGTCTTGCTGTAGAATGGTTGTAATGATCCTAGAAAGAAATGCTGGTCAATAACTTTGAAGTACTGTGAGCATTTCATAAGGTCTAGTGAGCCAGGGACCCTACTGGCCTGATGAACGCACTGTGTACTTAAAGTGGCCTCTTTCCGGACATCTGGTTATTGAAACAACAGACAGGAACCAAGAAGAGGACTATCAAAGTCTGGGGAACTGTGAGAGGCAAAGGGGACGTCATCCCATGTTGCTTCTCAGTAGCAATCATTATGATAGAGATTTCAGTCTTCTAATTCATTGCTCACCAATAAACTCCACCTGAAATTTTAAAAATGGTTTTGTTTCTTTTGTAATTACTGTGATTTTCAATGTTTAGGTCTTAACTGTTTATAAATTATTGCATTGCTATCATAGGAATATATTAAAACATGCCTGGCTTTCAGCACATGAAGGGTTTTCATTTGGGGGGTGGGCATTATGTGTAGAGAAGCAGATGACTTTTCAACCCAAAATTGTTGAAACTGTTGCTCCATTATGCCTTCATAGACATCTCATTTACACAGTTATAACCAACTTATTATACCTCTCTCCCCAGGTCACTGTATGCCCAATCAACTTAGGTGCATCATGTCGATCAATTATTTAATAACTTATCTGCTTTTTAATTTCAACTCTATTTCAGCAATTGTCTGCTCTGTGTGTGTGGGGGGGTGTGTAGTGAGCCACGTGGAGCCGCACCTTAAAGATGGCGCTGGCTTCTGCCCCCCGTGATCCCGAAAGCGAGGGCTCTCTGAAAAACAACTCNTTGTGAAAAACAACTCCATATATGGCCCATATCCGCTTGGGCTGCAATCACTCCTGGATCGCATGATGATCATCAGATGCTTGCGTAATTGCCAAGACCAATAGACTATGCCCACGTGGCAATCCAGGGTTGACAGCCTTGGCCTATTTAAGGGCTGGGAGAGGCTTGCCCGGAGAGAGACTCAATGCTGTACAAAGGTCCTGAATAAACCGCTGACAAGAATAGCTCCGGTGTCGCGTCTTTTCCTTGCTGGACGAGGGTGGGGCGCGACATAGTATTATAAATGAAAGACAATAAAAGCAATTTATTTGAAAATTAAAATACAATTAAGAATGAAGCCTAGGTAAATGTCTAGTTGTTTAAAGAAAGGTCCGATGTGTGACCAGACCCTCAATAATTTAGAAGCCCAATGGCATGAATCTCCTGTGTAGAAGTCCAAATATTGAACAATCATCAGACCAAGAAGTACTCAAATAATCAACAATTGATCGTCAGAATGAGAAGTACTCAAATAATCAACAATTGATCATCAGGCAAAGGAGTACTCATACTGAGACTACAGTCATCAAGCCAAGCAGTACACAGAGACTACAGGAAGAAGAGAACATCTACAGTTTATGGCACCTTTACTCACGGAACAGCTCATGAGCATGGTCCTTAACAAACCCTTCTTTTGATGAATATCGAAATACATGCCCACCCATTCCCGTGATGACCTCATGGATATGTATCTACATATTCCAAGGATGACCACATGGGTGCCAGGATAAATGTATAGGTACTCCTCCCAAAGTGACTGCCTGGGTGAATGTCCTTCCACATTCAAGATGACTCTGTGGACACATTCCCAGGATAAATGCACAGACACATGCCAGTTCACTCCGGGATGAGTGCATGTACCCATGACCCTCTATATTCTGCCCTTTATCAGATGCCTAGAAAGGAATCTGTGAGAAAACTTCTTTGTTGCATCATAGAACATCTCTACCTCTGGCAGGAATTCTGGTCATTAGTTTCTCATGAGCTTTGGTCTCTGAAAATTAGACACTCAGACCCCTTTAATCATGTGGGGGAAAGACTTTGGAGTCCAAAGCCAGCCCTCTTCTTAGACCATGTTCTCAGAGGGTGCTGACCTGGACTCTCAGCAAGTACTTGCTTGGCAATCCTTCACAGAAGCTCCTGGGCAGGGATGACTTTAGAGATGGACATGGAATTACCAAATACAATCTAAAAGAGTTGGGCCCTCCTAGGCATACCATTTCCTGGCACTACCCACTTTGTCTGTGTGTAAACCTTTACCTAGTTCATGATCTCCTACTAGACTCTTCCATTTGACCCTGGATAACTCCATAACTCATCCTCCCTGTTCTGTTTTCACTTCACTGCTTGAAACAGAAGCTTAGGACCCTCCACCATTAGTGTGTCTTCCTTCATCTCTGTGTATCAGCTCTCCAGCATTTCTGCTGCCACTGACCTCTGTGTTAGTCATTTTCCACAGCTGTAACAGTATATGAGGAAAACAGCAAGTATGATGATTAACATTCTGTGGCCACTTGACCAGATTCAGAATCACATACGGATGCAGCTCGGAGGCTTAATTGATGAGGGCTCTGTCCTCTTAACCATGAGTCAGAACAATATCCAGTCCTTACGTTACTTTTCCCAGTATTTTGTCACAGAAAAAGCTAAAACAACATCGGTATCAAGAGTACTGCTGTGAAATATCTGATCCTGTGGTTCAGGGGTCTTTGGAACTTGCTTGTAGGGAGAATGTGGAAGAGACTGGAGTGGTGGGCTAGGATATCTCTGGACAGCTACATGCAGAGTTTAATGGGACATTTTGGTAGGAATTTGGAAGCCCACAATGCCAAGAGCAATGTGGATAAGGGAGGCAAATCGTGAGGACTCAGAAGGAAACATGAAGCTTCAAAGGGAACAAGAACTCAGTTGAGAAGTGGGCCACGGTCATTTGTATTCCGTTCTAGCAAAGACTCTGACTATATTCTACTCATGCCCTGGAAGTTTGAGTGAAGCTAAACTCAAAAGTAATCAACTAAATTATCCATCAGAGGAAGTTTCGAGACCACATATCCAGGCTATGGCATGGCCATTGTTCTCAATCAGATCTACATAGTAAGAGGAAGCAGAAAAAATGTGGGAAAAGGTTGTTTGTTATGAAAATAGTGTGAACACATTAATATATGAAAATAAAAAAGGTGATGCAGAGAGGGCAGCTGCAATTGTTAAATATTTTAGTGTCATTAAGAGAAAACTTGCATTCTGTATGTGGGCGATTGCAGAGGACCCAGAGAGCATCTATTCCCTGAGAAAGCCAACTGAGAATATTGCTGGTAGGGTTCTGTACTCAAAATCAATCACTCAAGTATTTCCCAGGTTCAGCCACCAAGGAACACAGAGGTCACTACAGTTACCAGAGGGGAACAGATTACATTTAAAACTGTCAGGATGTGTGAGTGTTACCTGCATGCAAGAATTTCAGGGTCAAAGAGGTTTGCACCAGTATTCAAGAAAGTCATTGAGGGCAGGTAATGTGTGGTAAGGAGGCCCTGAGAGGCATTGTGTGGAGCTGTGGAGGAGAAGCCTAAGTTACAATGAAGATCCCCAGGATGGTGCCGATGTGAAGACAATGGACATCCAGTGAGTAAAGCTACAAACACTAAGTGGAACCAGCCTAAGAGAGAGTCTATATGCGCTACAGGCAGTAGAGTTTGAAGGATAGGGATACCCAAGGATGTTAGAGGCCAGATGATGTCACCAAGAGCTCCATATGTCAGACATAGAGTTGCAGTTTGGCGTTTTCTCTGCTGAATTTCAATCTTGCTTTTTCTTGTTATTCTCCCATTCTTTCCATTTGGAATAGACTATTTACTCTACGTCACTATATATTGAAAGCATACAGCCTATTTTTATTTCATAAGGACTCAAAGATATTTAGAACAATGTTAGAATGGTTTAAATTTGGGGACTTAGAACTGAGTTAGATTCATTTTGATTTGTGAGATAGCCATGATCTTTTAAGAACTAGAGTGAGAATATTTTGTATTTTTAATTGCTTTTATTGAGCTATACATTCTCCTCTCCCCTTCTACCCTCTCCTGTGATCCCCATGCTCCCAGTTTTCTCAGGAGATCTTGTCTTTTTCACCTTCCTATGTAGATTCATGTGTGTCTCTCTTAGGGTCCTCTTTGTTCTAGTTTCTCTGGGATTGTGGCCTATAGGCTGGTTTTTCTTTATTTTATGTCTAAAAGTCACTTGTGAGTGAATACATATTATATTTGTCTTTCTGAGTCTGAGTTTCTTCACTCAGTGTGGTTTTTTATAGACCCATCTATTTTCCTGCAAATTTTAAGATGTCATTACTTTTTCTGTTGTGTAATACTCCATTGTGTAAATGTATCACATTTTCTTTATCCATTATTCAGTTGAGGGGCATCTAGGTTGTTTCAAGGTTCTGGCTATTATCAATAATGCTGCTATGAGCATAGTCTTTGAGCACATGTCATTGTGCAAAAGAAGCAGAAGGAACATTGGAAAACTCTTTTTATGAGGCTACAGTTACCCTGATAACCAACCCACACAAATATACTAGTAAGAAAGAGAATTACAGACCAATCTCATTCACAAACATTGATGCAAAAATACTCAATAAAATGCTGGCAAATCAAATCCAAGAATACATCAGAAAAATGATCCACCATGACCAAGTAGACTTCATCCCAGAGATGCAGGGATGGTTCAACATATAAACATCTGCCAATATAATCTACCATATATACAAACTAAAAGAACAAACCACATGATCATCTCATTAGATGCTGAAAAAGCCTTCAATAAAATTCAACGCCCTTTCATGATAAAAGTCTTGGAGAGAGTGGGAATATAAGGAACACACCTAAACATAATAAAGGCAATATACAGCAAGCCAACAGGCAACATCAAACTAAACAGAGAGAAACTCAAAGTGATCCCACTGGTGTTAGGAACTATGGGCCAAGATTTAGGCCCAAGGCCTAGCCAGAGCCAGAAAACACAGACCTAAGCCTGGCCATTTCTGAGAAATGGTAACTTAGCTGACANCAAAGAAGTTAAAGTTTAGTTTTAGATAACCCCACCTGCTAGCCAAGTCTCTGTTCCCTCCCTCCCTCCTTCCACCTGCTTTGCCAAATTCCTCGTTGGAAGACTATATAAGCTATGAACCTGCATTTAAAAAACAGAGACCTTGACAATAGTCTATCAGCATGGTCTCCTTCTTCTCCCCTGCCCTTGATTTTCAGGTAGAGCCTCTTCAGACCCTGAATAACTGGACCTGCTGGATGGGTCACACTGGGATCAGGAATAAGACAAGGTTGTCCACTCTCTCCATATCTATTCAATATATTATTTGAAGTTCTATCTAGAGAAATCAGACAACAAAAGATCAAGGTGATACAAATCAGAAAAGAAGAAGCCAAAGTCTCACTATTTGCAGATGATACAATAGTATACTTAAGTTATCCCAAAAATTCTACTAGGGAACTCCTACAACTCATAAACACCTTCAGTAATATAGCAGGATACAAAATTAACTCAAAAAAATCAGTAACCCTCCTTTATATAGACGATAAATAGGCCAAGGAAGAAATTAGAGAAGCATCGCCCTTCAGAATAGCCACAAATAACATAAAAGAGCTTGGAGTAATGCTAACCAAACAAGTTAAAGAACGTATGGCAAGAACTTTAAAACTTTGAAGAAAGAAATTGAAGAAGATGCCAGAAAATGGAAAGAGCTCCCATGCACTTGGGTAGGTAGAATTAACATAGTAAGAATCTTATACTTTAAACATTACGTTCTTGGGTAGTGAGCTGAAAAGGAGTAGACTTGTGATGGTTAGTTTTCATTGTCAATTTGACAGAAGTTAGAATAACCAAGGAGCATGCCTTGGAATATGCCTACAAGGTTGTTTCCAGAGAGCTTTAACTGTAGAAGGAAGCCCTGCCTTGAATGTAGGTGAATGAATTAAAAGAGACGAAAAGAGACGTGGCTAAGCACCAGTATCATTTACCCTCTGCTTCTTAATTGCAGACCCAATGGGACCAGGGGCCTCGTGTTCCTGCTGCCATACATTCTCCACTGGAATAGGATGTACCATCAAACTGTGAGTCAAAGGGCCCTCCCTCTTCAAGCAGCTTTTCCTGGGTGTTTTGTTACATCAGTGAGAAAGGAAACTGATACAGTGAGGAAGGATTAACTTCAGCCCCCAGCTTCAGGTGCTTACCTGATGTCACCACTGTGAGATTGAATTCATTCAGAGCATCATGGTGGAAACTGTGTTGTGGAACAAAACTGTTTGGCTCATCCTAACTGTGAAGCAGAGGGTGGTGAGCCAGAACAAAATAAACCCTTCAAAGACTGCAGTTCGTCACCCATTCCTCCAGCTAGGGCAATGGTAAGGTCAGAGACTCCCGATCCAGTTACCTCACAGTGATCTGACCTAAGTACCAAGCCCAGTACACGATCCTTTGGAACTTCCGAAACAATGACAACCTTCTATCCAACCCTTCTATCACATAGACTGAAGGCCTAGCTCAGCACAGGAACAGATATTACAGGCCTACTCAACGTGCACTGTTCCTAACCCCCACAAGTGGTGCTGTCCAAATGAAGTTTCTTTGCTTTCCCAGGCTGACCAATACTACTAGGACCATTTGGTATTGATCGACAGTTGGTGTACTTCTCCCTGAGGAAGACCATTTCTCCCCCTCAGCATTCCTTAGTTTTCCGTAAAACTCCTGAGCTCTCCCCTATCCATATTAAAATATTGTTGTTGTCCTTGTTTAGCTCGTATTTAAGCAGTCATGTTGGTAAGACTTTATTAGTATAGCTTCTGACATTCCTAGGAGACCCACTTTCAGGTAAACAATACCTCTCTAGTTGGACATGTTCAGCAAGAGGGAAATCATGCCTGCTAACGAAAAGCTGACCAACTACCCATGGCCAAGGAAGTCATAGATCTTGGAGGAGAACCTACAATGGCTACTTTACTGAAGCAGTATAGTCCCTAACTACAGTCTAAATAGACCCAGAGATAAGCGTAGTCCTTACTTGTCATCATGGAAACTTCTCTTTGCAACAGATGAAGATCCTTACAGAAAACCACTACCAATCACAATGCAGAGTTGTTGGAGCAAGTCCCAATGGATACATCTTAAAACAATTCCCACACCTAAGACTCAGGGATCTTACAGAAGAAGGAGCAGAAAGGTTGTAAGAGGGACAGGGATCTCTCTGTAAATCAATTTTAGATGTCAAGTTTCTGCAAGACCTAGGTATGTGCACCAGGTAAACATACTGGCCATCAGGAGCTGCATGGGACAGGATCCTAGAGTACCAGTTTTACAGAAGGCCTTTCTGTGTGCAGAATGGAAACAATTGCCAGCTGAATCTTGCCTGCCTGCTGAACTGTCCAGTTAACCTGCAGGCTGACAGATGATCAGAACAGTGCTCTGGGAGGCTGTCCCTGCCAGAGACTTTGATGCTGCAGCACATGTACCCCAAAGCTCTGTCTGAGATAATTACATAACCAATGAAATCAACTATGAAAGGTGATCACTGGCTCTGAAGTCTTCCAGGCCAGAAAACTCATGCAGTAATGGGACATTTGTCAGCCACTAGTTAGCCATAGAGGCCCGGCAGTGGTGGCTTAGCTCTGCACTCTGCACTCTGCAGGCAAGCTTTATTTGTTAGATTACAAACAAAATATCACTACAATGAGGGACTCTCAGTCACCAATAGAGATGGGCTCATATCAGAAAAAAATGCAATGCCATTTTAATTTCTGTAGGTGGCTCTCAGAGGCCATGGAGCAGAGGCCCCTGGAGAGGGGTCAGATGGATCTCCTGAAGCAGACACAGCTGTGCTAAGATAAGAAACAACTTGCCCTTGCATACACACAGAAACACACAGGAACACACAAGTACATACAGGAATATACATGTACACACAGGTACCTGCCCCCACAGGCACAAGCAAACATGGACTTCTCCAGACAAAATTTCCTACCCAAACCAACTATTTCTTTCTCCCTTTTCCAAGGCACTTTGAAAGCTACAAGATCACTCGGTCAATGGTTCTCACAAGGCAAATCAATTATGACAAACAAAATCGTGCTTTCTAATTGCAGTCAATCACGCGTCTGCCTGCCAAGTACAAGGCTTTTTCTACCTTCACCTGATACTCAGTTAAGTTTAAACAAGAACACTTGCTTTTCTGTTTCCAATAGTAAATCAATTTTAAGTGCCTCCATGGAACATAAGTAAAAAGGGAAAGACTTGCATGTAAAAGAGACATTCATATTAAAGAAGAAAGCGGGTTAATTAAACATCACACTGCACACTGGCAAATGGGTGATTCCCTCTCTCTCTCAGGAAAGTAACAGCCACACCCAATGTCCTGCAGGCCTCATCCTTCACCCAGGCTGTTCCACCACCGCTTTACATACAGCCAGGGCATTGAAACCTAGCAGTCTCTAAATATACCCTCTGCTAGGAGCTTCCACCTGACAGATTACAAGCAGCATCTATCCAGGAAGCAAGAACTACAGTGGCCACCTTCCCACAAGCACACTGGTGCCCACCTGTGTTTGCACACTAAAAATAGACCACGTGTTTTTCCAAATTACCCCAATGATGAACCTTTACCCTTCAAACATAATCTATAAAAATCTCAAATTCAAAAATGTGTCTCATAAGCCAACAATAGGAAATACACCCATATGCGGAAAATTGCCCTCAGAGCCATGGGAGGCTGCAGAGTGAGAGTTCCCGTGAGTGGGGTTGTTATCATGAATTCTCTGAGCTTGGCAAGGCAGCCAAGCTGAGAGCGTATGCAACCAGCTCCTCTGGAAACAGGCTTGAGATCATCAGTCAGTCTGGGTACAGCGGTTTCCTTCCTTTCCTTCTCTGTCCGCCTTCTCCCTCCCTCCGTTCTCACGCCTTCCTACAAAGGAAGCATCAAAGCTGCTCTTGGAAATTCAGATTTCTATTCATTTGGCCACACAGCTGAGAAACACATCCACTCCTCTGGGAATTACCACATGTGTGCATGCGAGGTTGAAGCACACCATGAGCAGAATTGTGTGCAGTACACATGTGCAGGTGCATGCACACCCGCAATGCAGTATGTGTGCAGGCATGCACTCAAACAGAATTATTAGAAGAAGCTGCTACGCAATCATAGGCTGTCAATCCTCTGCACACAAACCTCTCTGCTGGTGGAAGATAATGAGGAATTACCATGGCAACCCTTGAACAAGCCTCTCATCTCTCCTCATTCCCCAGAACACAGCATGGCAGCTGCAGCTCCATCTCCAAGAACACATACTGTTTGAGAGCACAGGGCAAAAAGATTGAGGGGCTGTTCTCCTGTCACTTGTTGGGGCTCATCTCAGGACATGCTCAGAATATTTTACAGCCAAGATCTCATTCCTGGATTTTATTTCGCCTCCGGTCACCAGAAAATCAAAGCCAATGTCATTCAACAGAGAATTGTTTCCAGGGTGATTATAGAGAGAAATACTTTAAAAATAGTCAAATACATCGGGGTGGAGCAGAGGTTTTTGGAATAAGACACTCCTTCCCTAAATTCTAGTTATGTTTCTATTGCCAGAACCTAACATTTCTGAGAACTTCTATCCCCCACATCTGGAACTTGACAACAATAGTCTTAGAGTACAGGTGAGCAGCGCTCACTCAGTCTGAGAAACTCTGGCCAACAACAGATATACTATGGGAGTCTCCAGTTTCACCATATGTATTCCAGCTTGATGCTGGATCTCCAAATTAGATGCTCATTTCTGTAAGTCTCCAAGAGGGGTCAAAATACTTACTTGAACTTCTGAATGAGTAGCATATAGAGAACATGATATCACTGCAGAGTACAGAAAAGTAGGTGGGGTTATAGTACAGAAAGCCTAGTGGGCGGGGCTATAACATACAGGGCTTTCCTATTCTAGGCCTCTTCTTTGCCATTTGTCGTTTTCTTTGGGTCTACAGGACAAATTGTTCCAATGAATGTCACTTCATGAGGCCATGTCCCACAGGACCATGGCATGCAGGCAGATGGATCAAGAGGACACTCCTGATAAGGCAGACCCACGTACTGCAACTACTGGTTACTCTTAGGGAATCTCTGTGTTGATCTCAAACAAGCAAATTGTGAAATCTACCAGTCACCATAGCCCTTTGTCTATCTCTAAATTTCTTGAAGGGAAAGATCCTTTCTCCCATCAGTGCTACCCCAGGGCTATAATTGTCATGATTCTTAGCCAGTACACGAAGCCCGTCTTCTATACAGTTATGGATCAGACAGCAGGCGTCATCATGTGAACTCAGTGGAGGCCACACAAAGATGTTGGCTCCTGATTGTCACTGGCTAACAATATCTGAAGAATGTGCCAAGCCCAGAGTCCAGGAAGCCAGCATGCACCACAGTACCTAGCATCTTTCAGCGATCAAGGCAGCAGGAGGCCCTGCAACCTCAGAGACTCAGACCCCAGCAACTATGGTGCACTCATCCTCATGTGCTCTGATGGAGGATAGTTGTAGGGCAAGAACTCTGCGGGACAAGGGAAAGACAGGAGGATGCTGCTCATGGCCTAGAAATACAATGCCACATCAAGCCACAGCACAGCTCAGTGGTCAGGGAAGGCATGACAGCCCTCCAGGGGCGAGCATTGTAATCTGACAGAAGTAGCCAAGGCTAGGGGTATTCCACTCCTGATGACTCATAAATATCAGAGCTGAATATGTCCTTTGTTTTTGCAAAGACAAAAATAAATCATAAATAAACACAAATTGTGACCAGGAGAGGTGACTTATAGTAGCTTGCTACACAAATCATGAGGACCTGAGTTTGATTTCTAGAATCCACGTGAAAAGATAGGCATGGTGGCATGTGCGTATAATTCTAGTGCTGGAGAGTCTGAAACAGAGAATCCCTGGTACTCACTGTACCACCACTCTAGACTAGTTAGCAATCTCTAGGCCAGCAAGAGACTGTATCCAAAAAAAAAAAGTAACAGTGACTGGGAAATGAAACCTGTGACTTACGTCTGTCTTCTTCCACATGTACATACACACAGGTGCACCCTCTACACACATACATGCACATACACAAACCATGTACAAACACAAAAACATGTACACAAATTAAGACAAAACAATGCAACGTGTGAGCCACGGGAAGAGGTTAATCTGGGCACAGAACACAGAAGCAAAGCTATCCCTGAAAAAATAAAGATGATTGTGTGGACCCCGCTACAACTGTCTAAACTGAAGATCATGAGTACAAAGTGCCAAGCACAGAAGGGAAGGTGACTGAGACTGTCTTCTGGGTAACTCCCTTTAACAGAAAGAGAAACCAATAACAAAGACACATGGCACACGAAACCTTCAGGACCATGGGCTTTTCCAGTTTGGAAGGCTTGAAAAATATTTTACTAAATATCACATAAAATTAATAATTTTCAAAAGGCTCCTGTATTGTTTTCCATCAAAAAATTAATCAAGTTAATGTTTAGATAAAATAGCTTTGTTAAAGTGGCCAGTAGCATGAAAATAGGCAACTATATAAGCAATTACTATTAATAAAACATAACCAGAATTTACCTGAAAAGAATATCAAGCTGGAGAGAGGGCTCAGAAGTTAAGCAGGCACAGTACTCTCGTAGAGAACCTGAGTTCAATTCCCAGCACCCACATGATGCAGTTCACGGCCACCTATACCTCTGCATAGCCTGACATATAGACATACACACATATAAATAAAATAAAATAAAAAGGGTTTAAGGAATACTATTCCATACTTAGAAATGCCCTTGTCTAGAACTATAACTGTACATGGAAGAAATAGAGACATAAAATAGCCAAGATGGCTCTCACAACTTCACTGACAGCAAATAAATTCTCTTTGTAATGTTGAAAATTTTTAAATGAAAAGGAATCATACTATAGAATAAAGTTTTCTAAACAGAAAAGAAACTCTGCTTTTATGGAGATTGTACCTATGCATTTGAAGTATATTTTTATTTATTCCTTGAGAATTTCATACCAACACACAATGGACTTTATCTCCCCCCTCCAAGTCTTCCCACATAACCCCTACCACCTTCCCCCGCCCCCTGCCCTAACTTTGTCTTTTTTTTTTAACCCACTGAATCCGATTAGTGCTACTACTATGAGTCTGGTCATAGGGACATCAAGAGAGCATGGACAACTTACCAGGGGTCACACTTAAAGAAAACTCCCTCCCTCCTCCCTTCTCCAGCAACCACCAACTGTCAATAGCTCCCGCCTAGAGGTGGAACCTTCTATTATTTTGCAAAATAGACATAGCATTTATGCCTCATGAATGCTTATTTTGCAGCCATAGATTAATGCAGCTCTTAGCCCTTATCAGAAAAGCTTTTTTTGCAGTGGACAACAGGAAATACAAAGAATAACAACTTTTGAAAGTGCAGCCAACAAGCAACTGTGGAGGGAGAGTTCAGCCCTAATGAATCTAATCTGTATCACCCTCTCCTCTCCCACCCGCAAGGCTCAGGGAACATCACTGAAGAGGGGTCAGAAAGACTGCAGGAACCCAGGCTGTCGAGGAATGGGGCAAACTGTGTCCTCCAAACAGGACAGAACGACCGCACGCATGAACACTCTGCAGCTGCAGCTGCCTGCAATAGGCTCTACAAGATCAAGCCAGTTCAGTCACAATTCTTAAAAACTTTAAGAATTTAATTGATATGCAGGATAAAATACTTTTGATGAATTTATCAGTAACATTCATTTTGTTTAAAGTAAATGGTGTAAGAAGTAAGAACTAAAGAATATGATGAAAATTTCTCAGTGTTAAAATTAGACAGTTGTGAGTCTGTAGAAAAACATAGTCCTCATACTTGAGTTGAAAAGCAATTCCACACATGCTCTCCAATGGAGACTTTGGCACCTCATTGCTGTGGGAGAATGCTCTTGTACACTATAAAGATTTGTCACTCCTATTGTCACTCATTTAATAAAATGCTGATTGGCTAGCAGCCAGGCAGGAAGTATACGTGGGGCAACCAGACTAGAATTCTGGGAAGAGGAAAGGAGAGATGCAGTTACCAGCCAGCAGCAGAGGAAGCAAGATGAGAATGCCTTACTGAGAAAAGGTAACAAGGCACATGGCTAAACATAGATATGAATTATTAGTTGATTTAAGCTGTAAGAGCTAGTTAATAATAAATATTGGCTAATAGGCCAAACATTTTTAATTAATATAAGCTTCTGTGTGCTTCTTTGGGACTGAATGGCTGTGGGACTGTGCAGGACACAAACCTCTGTCTACACCTCTGAAATGTGCAAGCCAGTGAATGAAATGCCTTATAGACTCAAAGGTGGTCCTGTCTGTGGAGGGGCATTAAAGACACTGGTTCACAGAGCTACCAGGAAGCAAATTGGTCTCCTCAGGGCACAGACATCCTGGAGTCATGTTGTAGAAAAGGAGGTTGACCTGGTTGACCTACCCTGATGGGGTCATCTGATATGTAATTTCTTAGCATTACCCATCATGCTCTGAAATATGTTTATCTTTAGTAGATTAAGTTATATTTATTTAAAGCAGTGGTTCTCTACCCGTGGGCTGAAATCCCTTTGTGGGTAAATAACCTTTTCACGGGTGTAGCCTAAGATCATCTGGAAAACACAGATATTTACATGATGATTCATAACAGCAGCAAAATTACACTTATGAAGTAGCACAAAAATAATTTTATGGTTGGGGCCACCACAGCATGCATTAAAGAGTTGCATTATCAGGGAAATTGAAAACCACTATTTTAAAGAAAATTATATTTCTTTTTAGTGAGTTAGCAAGCCCAAAATGTGCGATTCCACTTTTGCAACACACTACACATACATGATTATTAAGAGTCCCTTTACTTAAGGTTGTCAGAGGAAAAGAGACACCAGCTACCACAGGGACAGTCTCTCTGCTGGCTCGGGTGTTTGCCTGCTTGGGATGGAGATTGCCCTCTTCTGCTGAGTTAACACAAGGCATTCATCTCTGAAACAAAGAATCATACAGCAATGTATGGGTCCTACAGCTAGGCTGTTAACTACATCCTAGAATAGAATGGCCAGGATGCTTCTAAGCCAGCAGTATAGCACAACACATCATATTCCTGACAGAAGTGAGATGCTACCCAGGGAGAGTCTGTAGGATCCTGTGGTAAAACCTTGTTTGGTAACTACCCACTCTATACTGGACACTTACCCAAGATGAACAAAACCACAGTCTAAACAAAGACTTGTATAGAATGATCAGAGGAACTCAGTCAATAAGAGCTAACAGCTGAACAGATTTAAAACTCTATCTGTAAGAAAATTGGTATGAAATGTATTAGTCACACTTTGGAATATCTATTAGCCAAAAGAGCATGCTACAGACAAAGCCCCCAACATGCACCATTCTCTTAGACAAGATTCTGGAGAGAAAAGGCAAAAATAGAAAACACCATTAAAGGCCATCTGTTAAAATTTATGGCTGGCAAAGTTCAAACACACAATTTAAAAAGCAGAAAAGAGTCATGCTACAAAGCATAGAATCATTCAGTAATTAAAGCAGTCTCATTTCACAAGGTCAACCCATCAAAGTCAGGGACTCTTTTGGAGCATTAGGCCAGGATGCAAGCTATGTTGGCATTATTGTCTTGTGAATAAAGTGGCTGTTTCTTGCTGCACAATTTCTTGCTATATCTATTTCTCTTCTGTTACACATTTGGGATTTATCTCCCACAGATCAGCACTATTTGAGGTATGTGTGAAGACAGTCACACAGTCAAGAAACCAACCCACTTCCCACCACTAGGTCTTTACTCCTCTCTCCTATGTAAACATAGAGATCTGCCTTCCTGCAATTACCTCTATTAACAGGCATTTGGTTAGCATATAGGGTCCAGGAAAAAGTATTCCAGATATCCAAGGACATAGAATTACTATATGCTCAAAGTTGTTGATTCATAGCTGCTTATGTAGATTTAAAAAAAAAAAGCTTACCTTGGTTTTACATCACTTAAAGATAAGAAAAGTGGTGACTTACCTCACCTTTACCTCAGTTTACTGATGACTTGAGTTCAGGAGATTTACTGCTTGTGTCTTATTCTCAGGAAAAATAATTAACCATCTACCCACAGCCCAGAGGAAGACACATCCCAGAAATTAGCAGAGATAGGAAAATGAAGGAGGAGGGGGAAGAAGGAGAAGAAGGGGAAGAAAAAGAATGTAGCAGAGAATTGGAATTGCAATTAGGAATGAGACAGAGAATTAGAGAAAAAGTTATACACAGGACAGAAGAATTAGAATGGAGAACAAGAGAGAACAATAAAGAGGCATGTATATAAAGAATATGTTGTGAGTAGAACTTCTTAACCCTCAGATTTTAGTTCCTTTCACTTATTGTTGTGACTTTCTTTTGAACAGGAGAGGAAGCCTTAGAGGCTGGACCTTCAAGGTTTCCAATAGATTCTATGCCAGAACTGGTCAGAAAAGGTAAAAAGAAGATTTTATAGATGGTGCGCTGTGTGAGACTGAGCTAAGCACTGAGGTGGGCATGCAAAGAATAGCTGACAGTGGCATGTAGGATGCAGCTGTGGACATCCGCAGGCTATGCACACATAAGCCACCATACACAATTCATCCTTTCAATCCCCACACAACTGTGAGCATTGCTCCCACCTGTAGGTTGAGACTGCTTGTTTGTTTCCCGACTGCTCAGACCTGAACAATCACACAGAAATGTTATTAACTACAACACTGGCCAACAGCTTATGCATATTTCTAACTAAAATTAACCCATTTCTATTAATCTGTGAATCACCACAAGACTGTGGCCTACTGGTAAGGTTCTGGCTGGCAGCTGGTGTCTTTCTCCTTCGGCAGCTACACGGTGTCTCTCTGACTCCGCCTACTCTCTCTCTATATATATGTGTGTGTGTATATATGTATATATATGTGTGTGTGTGTATATATATATATATATATATGTATCAGCCTGGCTATATTCTTCCCTGCTATAGGACAAAGCAGCTTCATTATTAACCAATAGTATGAAAACATATTCACAACATACAGACAGAAATCCCATATCACCTCCTCTTTTCTGTCTAAATGAAAAGGAAGGTTTTAACTTTCACATAGCAAGATCCATACAACAAAAGTTATCAAGCAAGATTATACTTACAATATTTAGACCTTTTACATTTGGCAAAATACTCTATCATCTATCTTTTTGAGTCTAAAGTTTTATATCTAATCCATTTTTTAATTATAACTCTCTTTCTTCAACTCCATCAAAGACTCCAGAAGTATATTACCTAAGTAAACAGGAAGTACATTGTAAGCAACTTCCAAAGTTCTAGAATTAAGAGAGACATCTTGCTGTCTGGACAGTCAGTCAAAGTTCTTCTGTAACACTGGGGCATCCATCTTCAGCCTAAAGGTCCATAGTATCTAGCATACTTTTCCATGAAGCAGGAAATTTCAAAGACAGATCGACATATATTGGCAGTTTGTCAGTCACTTTCTTCTGTGTCCTGCAGAATGTCTGCCAGACTCTTTCATGAAGCAGGAACCCTGAAGGACTGTCTCAACTTCTTTAGGCAACTTCAGCAGTCATTTTTCTGTGGGTCATGCATGTCCAGTTTATATATCATACCATCAAGCAGTCCAGGCAAGAGCAGTTTCTTGCCCAAATGTCACATTAAAGGCAAATTCCATAACAAGTTTCCTTAATGCCCATCAACCTCTCTGAAGTAATTGGTGCTGCCAGAAGCCGACATGTCTCACTGTTGAGAAAAGTCTAAGTTCTTAAACATTTTAAATGCCATATTCTCTACATCTTTGAAAGATTTGAAGAATATCTATCTATCTGAAATATATCTCTATACATCTAGAAAACCTAGAAAACCTAACTAACATGACTACAAGTTTGGCTATTACAAATGACTATCTATTAATCTGTATTTCTTAACTATATATTATATTTTTAAATGAGCTGTACAAACACAATACCTTAAATGATCAAGAATACATATAACAAAATTGACCTTAAATTTTTATCAGTAGACTAAGATCCATACCAATACAAAGTATTCATCTCTATATCATATTCCCCTTTAAAAGAAGACAAACATTTACAAACAATATTTGGGAACTTGGGCATAGTTTTTTCCAAACTCTTCCTGTTTTGGGGGGCAAAGTATTTTGGGGGTTCATTGAGACCTGTCAGGATGTTTTGTTCCATCAAACCACATTAGTCTGGAAGGAATCCACAGGTTCTCATCCTCTGTCAAATTTTAAAGTCAAGATACCTTTAAAATATATATATATATGTTGGTTTAGTTCAACAGCCCATACAATAAAATCTCTCTCTGTTCTTAGCTCATTCACAGTCAAAAAATTCAAAGAAAACACAACAATATACATAATCCAGACTCTCTGTGTATTTTCCATCTCTATGTGGCTTATTTTTCTTTTTTTACTCTATTGCTTTTTAATATTTATTTTATTATCTTTACTTCTTTAATCTATGACTGTACTCTCTCTTTAAATATTTTGATTTATTTTTAATACTATTTTTATAACTGTCTAATTCTTTTTCTCTCTCAAGTCTATGTACATTGTTTTAAAGACACTGTGACCCATTCATCTGAATCTGTCTTTATTGCATAATCATTTTCTGACCAAGAGCACTTTTAAAATGATAAGCAGCTTGGTTGCAGCGGCCCTGGATGCTGGTTCCACCTCTCCCAGCCTTTTACTATGGCGGAGGTAACTTTATCACCAGCTCTGGGGCCACAGGGTAGGAGCCACATTCACCACTTTAACTCTGGGAAGAAGTATGCCCTAAAGATGTTATTTCTTCCATTGTCATTCTCTCCATCCTCCTTGGATGAGTGGAGATGCTCCCTAAGGGTCCTTGACCATGGTGTTCCCTTCCCATGGTGTTGAGCAAGTTCTTCAGCCCACCAATGCCTGAACCCTCATAAGCAGGATACACTGACCAGACCCTGCCCAGCAGCATGGCTGCCCAAAACAGCAGAGACCACACATTGTCTGCACAGCCACCATGCCTCTTAACCACAATCTCTCATTTCCACAAGGCTTTCCACATTCAGTGCTGTGCTGAAGCAAAGGTGCAGGGCTAGTCAGCCTTTCACAGCAACTGTTCATCTGCCTTCTTCATGGACGGAGAGATGCAAGCATGCATTATGCCACCTCACCCACCTTGACTGCATTGCACAAACTCACCGCCCCTCTCAAGTGTGGCAGCCAGGTAGTATCAGCGGGTGACCCACCTGACACTGCCCATATTCTTCCTCATCTTGCCCTTGTCTTTGTTTACTCAATTAACCTTCACTGGCACCCACTCTGTGCCTAGCGCAATTCTAGGAGCTACAGACAGACAGATACCGCCTAGAGCTGACTCCAGCAGAGGAAACAGACCTACCAACACTTGAGCTTCCATCTCAATGCTGTCTCTGACTGACACATCTGGCAGATGTGACTAGAGTGGAGGAGAGGCAAGACCTTAACAGTCCTGGTGGGATACATGGCTAAGGATGCTGCCACCCACCGTTTTCAGTTTTATCTTTCTAGGAAGTCACTAAAAAATGTAAAAACAGAGCATGATCTCTGAGTACTGAGTTTATGCTTTAGCAGAAAGTGGTGGGGTGTCCTGGGGAAGCTTGGCATGGAATGCCATCAGACTCAGCACAGGTGCTGCAGGAAGACTTCATAGACACAGTCAGGTAAAGCCACTGGGTTTAGAAACAGATGACCCTTCACGGTGTGGGTAAGCTTCATCCAACATGAATGCTTCCAGGCAAAGCCTGAGGTTTCCTGAAGGATTTCTCCTCCTCCCCAACAGCGACAGCAACCTTAGGCCCAAAACTCAACACTGACTCCCCTGTCTTGAACTTTGTTCTGCCTTGCATCCCTCCAACTTCCCATGAAGACTTGAGACCTGCGTGTAGTCTCCAGACTTTTGTATAGTTACCATACCTGCCCTACAGACTCAGAACCTTCAATCTTAGCGGGAAACTAGATTTTCAAATTCCATCTCTTGATTTGTTTGTGTAGCCATTTCCTCTGAGAACAAAATCTTCCTTATTGGAGGGAACCTTCTTGAAACAAGCTTTTTGCAAGGAACTAAAACAACAGGGTGGTCATCTAAGGGGCAGTGAAATACTTCAGGGAAGCTCCTTAAGATGGGAAAGCAACAACTCAAAATAGCTTCAGAAAGTTCCCAAAACTGACCAAATTCACTAGTCCCCTCTCTCCCCAAAGGTATGTGAACAGTAAAGACTGCTAAAATAAGACTATCAGACAAGCCCAGCCACCTGGGGGGGAGGGGCAGAGAACAGGCAAGCAGCCTGGAAGAAAGATCCTCAGACCTGAGCCGCCTGAAAAAGGACACTCTCCAACCTGTTATCCTGCCTACGCCTGTGCAGTGCACTCTGTGCTTCCAGCTTTTAGGATCCACTAGGTAAGTCTAGACCCTGTCACGTTGATAAGCAATACTGATCACTGAGTGCCAAAGTTCTGGCCATGTGAGACCTTCACCTAGGAGCATGAAGCAAACCCCATCTCCACCAGCTCACCACTTGCAAATGGGGCTGAATTAACCAAGGTAACCATTGTTCCTGAATGCAGCTCTCATGGAAAACTACAGGACTCTTTCTTCCCAATGCCCACATGCAGCAGCTGCTTCCTTCTAAGGATATAGCATCTCTGAGCCAAGGCTTGAACGCTGTGAAGCCAAAGCTAGCCTGGGCTGTAAAATGTCTGTGTTTGAGACCCCAGCCTGTATTCAAGGATATAGCAGTCCTGAGGTTTCAGAACAAAGAGATGACAGATCATGTCACCCCTTCCAAGGAAGCCCAAGAAGCCTCTAAGGCTGCTCTGGCTCCTACATAAATTAGAAAAAGCACCCAGCTGCAGTCCTGATCCAATCCTCCTCCTTTGTAATACAAGTTACACTCTGAGAAGGAATCCCAATCCACAGTAGGACTGTCTACCCTCCGGCTAAGGCTGAAAACTCACCACACAGGGAAAACACATGACCAGACACATCCCATGGACCCTTGGGAAGGAGGCACAATATTGTCCCACCATAACTCTCATTGAAGATGCTGCTGCCTTCCTGCAACCCAAGCCTGCCTCCCAACAGGGCATGAGGACAGTGTACCAGAGCCCTGGATGTGAACAGGGGTTGAAGAGAGTAAGTTCGCTCATAGCCTGCCCTCCTGGACCTGATGAATCCCCCTCTCCCCAAGAGTTCAGGCAGAAGCAGGAGCTATGTGGGTAGAAGAGGCAGCCCAGTCCCACCTCCAAGCTCTGGTTGGTGTAGGAGGGCAGAGATCTTGGCACCAGGCAATCAAGTCCCGTGGGCAGGGTGACTCTGGATGGGACCAACAGAGTTTTCAAACAAAGCAGAAACACATCCATCCCTGTGACGGGGTACCTGTCTTAGTTTGGGTTTCTATTGCTGTGAAGAGACACCATGACCATGGCAACTTGTGTAAAGGAAAAACATTCATCTGGGGCTGGCTTACTGTTCAGAAGTTTAGTTCATTATCATCATGGCAGGAAGCATGGTAGAATGCAAGCTGACATGGTGCTGGAGAAGGAACATAGAGTTCTACAGCTGGATCTGCAGGCAGCAGGAAGAGACAGTGCCCTGGCTTGAACCTCCGATACCTCAAAGCCCACCACATCAACAAAACCATACCTGCTCCCACAAGGCCACACTTCCTAATAGTGGGACTCCCTATGGACCTATGGGGGCCATTTTTATTCAAACCACCACAATACCCAATAGTCAACACAGTCAGATGGGGACTGAGTAGGTATAGGATGAACTGATACTGCCATAACTGTTGGGCTTATCATGCCCATATGAGAGAATAAGGAGGCATGGAAATACCCAAAGGAGGAAGCTGGGAGGACATGTTTGGGTAACTATTTCCTAGGGACAGCAGCCAACTATGACAGCCCTTCAGGGAGAAAACCAGGAGAACATACAGCCCCATTCAAATTGCATGTCCTCGTTGGGGCTCCCATGTGATTGGTCCCTCTGACAAGGACGACAGGGGCCATCTTCAGCATCACTGAGGTCTATGGACATAGAGGATAGCTGGGAAAGATGCTGATGCCATGAAAGATAAAGGCTCCTCTTGGAATTCATAGCAAAATAAATAGAAGATCTGACATTCTGCAAACAAGGGGTGGGGGTGGAGTGGTATAATTTATGGGTAACTTCAGCAATGTCTGGGCCACGAAAGGCTTCAGTTAGAACTAGAAACCAATACATCCCCCAACATGAAAAAGGTTCTCCCATCACCTCTTTCAGCCATGCCGCTATGATGAGCATTTCTCCTGGACATGCAGATTGCTCAGCAGCCATATATGTATGTGAAGGCGCCCTACCCCATGCCCTTTCTCAAACCCTGCTCCGCCTAGAGCTACGTCTAGTACTCTACTATGCCTAGTGGCTCAGCCTGCCTGGAGCCATGCCAAATCCACACCAGTGCTCTGTGCAGAGCCCTGACCAGCAAGGATGGACATAGGTATCTGGGAAAGCTCGGCACTGCAGTTAGTATGAATCAATAGTCAGAGATCTGATCACACCAGAGTAAAAGCTGAACTCCCAGGGTCCCCTGCAGATGGGACAGCCTACCATGCTCATACCTGTCACTATCCCAAAGCCTCCCCTGTAGCTTTCAGGACCTCATCCCTGATGATGAGATCTAGGTAGTCATTTTCTCATATCAAGGAGGAAAGGGTGACGAGAGAAGGTTATAGAAGCATGGATCTTGCTTTCTGGGTGAGCAACCCTCTTGCTTAGTGTGTCTCCTCACAGAGCAGCCCAGCCACAACTAAATTGAGGGTACTGAGTGCGTTCTATAAACAGAAGAAAAAAGATCTTCACAGGAACCCCCATCCCTGGGCCTACCTTGTCAAACCCATTGATTTGAGCTGCATAGGGCAGAATAGAGAGGCAGGAGGGATGAGAGCCTGGAAACATTCAGTTCCACAAGGTCTGCACTGGCTACATGGTCCCTCCCTACCCTCGGCCTATTTCTCTTTTCCAGTCAAAAAAACAAAGTTTGAAAATCCTGCAAACACTCAAGAAACTTAAACACCACGGTTATAAATTTAGAAAGGTCAAGTGTACTTAACACGCTCTCCAATTAACACCATGAAGAGAGCTGAAGTTCAGCCAGGTTCCCGTGGGTGTGGAGACTGCCTCTCCAGAAGCTGCCTGGCAAAACCGCCCCTGACTTCAGCTTCACATAAATGATGCAGAAATGGCTCCCAGTGTGAGAGATGACATTTAGAGCATGAATTGGAGGTTGAAAGAGCTCCCCTCAGACAGCAGAAGGGCCTCTGCTCTGCCCAGCGCCCCGCTGAGCTCTGACCTCCACTGATTTCCTACTCAGGAGACCTTGCACCTGGCAACAGAAATTCTTCAGGCGGAATTTTCATCAGATAAAGTTTCTTGTTTTTCAAATCAATTTCTCATGGCTCATTGCTGCTTTGTCCAAATGGTGTGATTACTCTAACCATGTTCGTTAAAACTGAATTAGCCAGTGCTTAGAAATATGGGTGACAGGAACACCCAGCCCTGAGCCCAGCTCTTTGCCAGAGCCCTCAGAGCAGCAGAAAGGTGCAGCCTTAGTTCATTAGCTCTTCCTCCTCTTCCCCTCCACCCCCAGGACCAGGGACGGACCTTATTGCAGGGACCCTTATTCATCACCATCTCCCTCCCTCAGCACCTTAGAGGAAGCCAGCTCTCTGCACCCTAAGATCCCTAATGGGCATCAGACTTCCTATAGCCAGGCCCTTCATGAGGCGCTAGGTCCTTCCTTGGGCTTCCAAGTCTCTAATTGTAGAGCTTGCTCCCTGCATCCTGAGGTCCCCATGCAGACTCAATCCATTGTGTAGGCAGAGGCTGCTTGTTCATTTCCGACCGCCCAGACCTGAAATAATCACACAGAAACTATAATAATTAAAACACTGCTTGGGCTTATTAGCTTATGCATATTTCTAGCTAGCTCTTACATCTTAATTAACCCATTTCTATTATTTTGTATTTTACCACGAGGCTCATAGTTTATCAATACCAGCACATGGGTGTCTTTCTCCTCCGGCTGCTGGCTACATAGCATCTCCCTGACTCTGCCTTATTTCCTCCTCTACCTGCTTAGAATTCCCTGCCTTACTCAATTCTACCCTGCTATAGGCCAAAGCAGCTTTATTCATTAGCCAATGGTATCCATAGCATGCAGAGGGGAATCCCACATCACCATTGTGTCCAGGCCTCTGATTGGGAGCTAGCTTTCCATACCCCAGGTCCCATATGAGAAGCTGATTCCCTATACAACTAGGCCCTGTATTGGAAGCTAGCTCCCTGAGACCTTTAAGTTCCTTAGGGGGTATTCTAGAACAAAGGACAATGTCAGCCTTGGTTGATTCCTTATCATGCTTTGAGAGAGCTGCCACTGCCTCAGTGTGCTGGGCAGATAGAGGCCTCCTTCCTAAGAACTGAATGGCACTCATCTCAGTCTTGGGGCCTCAACTTCAACATTTCTAACCATGGACACAAGGACAGTGACTAGGACATGAGCTGGCTACCAGCCAGGATACCAGAACTCTGCTAATGATGGCAGCTCCCCAAATTTCATCTCCTCTAGCTCAGAAAAACGAGAAAAAGTCAGCTACGTACCAGCAATCACTGGGCAGTTCTCCCTCTACTGAGACGCCTCCCCTCGCTGAGCTCTGTCCCTCTGGCCATCGTTCATTTCCCTCTTTCCTGCACCCTCAGAGCCAAGCATCATGGTGACCCCACTGCTTCTGCATCCCTGGAGAAATGGCCTCAGTTCTCCTTAGAATAGTGGCCACTAGATGGCACAATGGACAGTCTCTGCCAAATCCCTATGGCAAGCAGGGTACTGGGACTGCCTAGGCTCGCCTAAGACAGCCCTGAGTCTATGCAGTCAGTTTCTTGAGAACCAGCTTGATAAATAGTCAGGATGCTGCAGAAGTTTCCTTGTACCGTCACCTTCTCACCCAGGTGCAGCGACCCAGGGGATGGGACAGTTTCTAGGGCTGACGGTGGCCTAGGAAAGACAAGCCAAGCACTGTGGGCCTCTTCAGCTCCAGAACAGCAGCTCTCTACTTAGCTGAGGCATCCCTGGCAACAGAAAAGACCAAAGGATTGTCCCTGACCATAGTGACAAGCATAGGAAATGGCTAGGCTCAGGGGTGCTTCTGTGGAGACGGCCTGCCCAGCCAGGGCTGGTTTCTTACGTTAGCACAACATGCCTCCAGAACATTTTCATTTTTACCAACAGAAAGAAGAGCAGCACAGCACAGAGATAATTTCAGTGTATAAGCAGTACATAGGAAGGGTCCTGACCTGAGCAGGTGGCCCAGAATATGTTTCTGTGACTTCCTTCAATGCCAAAATCAGTGGTAAATGCTGAGACTGTCTTCTGGCATGGTGGCTACCACAGTGAACTTCAAATAGCCTGGCAGTGGCTCCTCACATAAGACTTTTGAGACTCCAAAACAGCCCCCAAGAGCAAAGTCTCCCAAGAGAGAGAAAGTGTAGAACAGTGGGGCCAGAGTGTCCCAGCCCCCAAGGAGAGGTACCAGAGGCAGAAGCATTAATTCCCATCTCTTAAGTAAGGCAGTGCACCTTGGCTACCCTCTGCCTTCAGTCACTGAGGGGCACAGGTCTCTGACCTCCCTCTCTGACCATGCCCCAGGCCCTCAATACAGACGTTTACATAGCCCCTGAGATGGCTCNGGGGGGAGCAGTCAGAAACTTTCCAGAGCCTTCCCTCTAAATGGTGGCTTTTCCTTCAGCTGCGTAGAGACTGTGTGCAGTGTGACCCCACTCCTCAGTGAGTCTCTACATGAGGTGCATCTACAAGGGGGCAATAACCTCATATAAAGGTCCCTTTCCACAGCCCCGATATCTCACATTGTCCTCACACCTCATACCAAGGTCCCCTTCTGCAGCCCCATATCCCCCCACATTGTCCTCACACCTCATACCAATGTCCCCTTCGGCAGCCCCGATATCTCACATTGTCCTCACACCTCACACCAAGGTCCCCTTCTGCAGCCCCGATATCCCCCCTTGTCCTCACACCTCACATCAAGGTCCCCTTCGGCAGCCCCGATATCTCACATTGTCCTCACATCCCTTCCATATTTTTACCTTTCTTCACCCAAAGCATAGTATGTAAGTTCCAGGTCAAGTAGCAAAAGAGAATCCTGCCTGGAAAGAAAAGAGTCAAAAGATCATAGTGTTTGCACTTTATCCTAGAATAAGCCTTGAAGATGGGGTGGGATCCATAGTCTGCTCTCAGTATCATAAGCATGAAAAATTCCACCTGTACCCAGCATCTCTCAGGGTTGTTTTGGTTTTGGTTTTGTTTTTTAGTGTGTGTGTGTGTGTGTGAGAGAGTGAGTGAGTGTGTGTGTGCCTAAGTTTTCTCATAAAGAAGCATTTCTACCTCTCTTGGAAGAATAAAGGCCTTCTGAAGCATTTTGACCATGTTCAGAGAGAGGCCCTGTATTGTAGGACTACCTCCTAGAGCACAGGCAGCCTCCCGGGAACTACAACTCTGAAGAGAACTTACTTGCCCTCCCCCACAGCCAAAGCCGCCAATCTGGGGAGGGACTTCATGAGTCCCGTGCCATCCATGCTGGGAATATGGCTCTGGCTCTTACAGTCTTCCCACCCCATCTTCCATGATGATCCCTAAGACTTTAAGAAGACAGTGATATGGATGTCTCAGACAAAGCTGAGTACTCATAGCCTTAGTCCCTACATTTGATCAGATGTGTGCTAATCATCACATACTGCAAAAGGAAGTGTCTTTAATTAGGTTTGACAGATGGACTAATGTATGGATTTACATATAAAAACTCAGGAGGTAGTTTATTGCTATGTCAATTTATCACAATAATATTATTAGGTACAGCTGTAAGGCCTATGACCTAGTCAGTTGTGGTTTTTTGGCCCAACTAATATAACTAGACTTGAGTTCTGTCTTGTGAAGCAGACTTTAAATCCAAGAAGAAAAAATGGGTTACTTCTATAATACTCCACCACCACTGCACCAGGGAGCACGTCTTGACAGGGCCATCATTGTTGCAGCACACAGGGTTCATGGCTGGGTAAGTCTGCGGATGATTCTTCTCCCCAGTAGCATGCATAGAACCTTCCAGCACTATGAAAGCTAGCCAGCATAGACAGAAGCTCCCAGATTGTCGCCAGCTTGATTTCTCCATGTCCTTGACCCAAATATATGGTATCTTCAGCAATAAGGTTTACCATCAAGTTCTGGTGGTGAACAAGAGCAGAGGCAGCAGCCTGTGATGTCACCTTTATGTGGCGCTTTCTTGGGTTTTCAAGTTTGGTACTATGTACTCAATGGAGAACAAAACAGCACGTCATTGGACACAGCATATTCCTGTCACACGCACTCTACTTTGCAATTCAGTCACAGTTTTGTCCCACAATACTCTAGGATTAAATGTGACCACTTCATTAGTTTTGTGCCCAGGTAGTGCACAGTGGAGTCCTGTGCATTCCTTATATGTCTTTTTGCTTTCCTTGGAGCTGTATCATGTTTACTTAGTTTCTTGTTCTCTTTATTTCACACAGTCTTTTTCTATGTTTGGTAGGTCTCTTGTCTTTTGCTGCAGGTTTCCTCAGAGTTCCCAGTTATCCTGAGCTGCCCACTTATATTTAACAAAGATGTAGGAAAACCTGCTGGAAGTCATGTTCACCTAGTAACCCAGCAAGGTGGTGGTGGGTAGGGGATACCACTGAGCTTCTGCCTTGGGAAAAGTTTTGCTCTTATTTCACCCCAAAATCTATCAAACACACACAGAGGGGGGAGCAGAACCTGGAGAAGAACAACCACAGTGACAAGTGAGGTCAGGACAGGAAGGCTGAGTTTCTTCATTCTACTAAAACGGCCATCACATTAAATCATCCCATCTTCAGGGTGCAAGAGATAAGACATTTATGCTACTTCCTTAGCCAAGGGTGAGGGCTGGGCTGCTATGAGTGAGGAGTGGAGCTCTAAAGTCCAGCCAGCAAGAAAAGTCTCAGGCAGGCAGTGCAGGGAAGACACAAAAAGGTACATGGCAGAGTGGACCTGCATCATGTGGTCCTATGGAAATGCAGCTCTGTGACCTGGAGTCACATCTGCAGGGTGATGAGTGCCTGATGGCTTCTTAATAGAGTTATCTGAGAGGTCGCACTGAAACACATACTAAAAATAACCCAGGCCTTTTTTTTCCTTTGCTTTTGCTTGGATTTTTTTGTTTGTTTGTTTTATGAGACAAGGTTTCAAATATCTCAGGCTGGCCTTGAACTCCTCTTCCTTCTGCCTTCAGCTTCTGAAGGCTGGAATTAGAGCCACCAAGCCCCATTTGTTTCTGTCTTGGTTGTAGTTTTGATACAAGTTCTCACTGCATAGTTCCAGCTGGTCTAGAAAACGCATGATCGCTCCTCCTCAGTTTCCCTGCCTGCTGGAACGACAGACACATGTGTGACCACGTCCCATCTCACAGCTTGGAACTTAACCTTTGGATGCTATGCTTACCACAGGGAAAGTCACGGGACTTTATACATTCCATGAACTTTGCCAAAAGAAAGGGAATCACATATTGATGTTCCTTTTAGGGAACCAGCTGAATCAGTTGGGCCAGTACTTTACATGGACACAGCAGATGTTTAGACATGGAACCAGGTGTCCTATCATCTCTACACTCATGTTTAAGTGTATTTCTGGATTTTTCATTTTGCTTTATTGCTGTATGTTTAACACACAAAAACTCCTCAAAAACCTAACTGCAAAATCTTTCTGATTCATCGAAATCAACAGGTTACTCCAGTCAGTATCTCTGATATCGGTGCTGTCCCCACATCACTGTGAGGTCAAGTCCATGAAAATCTAATGAGACAGCTGGTGTTCATTTAACCCCTGGTCTCTGGCTTCAATTAGATCCCAAGTACAAAATACTGAAGTCACTGACGGTGCCTTGCTCTGAAGCGTGGTCCTCCAGCACTGAAGCCAGCCCTTGGCCCCAGTCATGAATGCAGACTCCTGTGGGGTGTGACCACACAGGGACCCTTGAGCCCCATATACAGCATCCTTCACACAGACAGAGAACCGTTACACATAGCCACTATGTCAGCAGATCTGCACATACTAGGTCAGCTCTTCAGGTGCCAACCAACAGTCTCTGCAGTCCTGGCCACTCCCAGAACCTGTGAAAATCACCATTATGGCCTCCCTCAGCCAGTGAAAGCTGAGCAGAAAATAACCCTGGGCTCTTCTCCCAGTGACAAGCAATCCCAGTCCCTCTGCTACTATCCAAAGCCCAAGTTTGAGAGAGACTTCTGCAAACACAAGACAATGAATAAAAAGAAAAAACCGGAATCATCCACAGGGAGGACATGAAGGATTCTTAGCTCAAGACCAGGAGAGACACTGTGGGTAGCAGCAGTAGCCACAGCGCCCTAAGGTCTCTGAGGACCTAAGGCTTAGACATTTGTCTTTATGTAGTGGAGTACCCTGAAGGCAGCCAGTGGAGAAAGGCATTTTAAAAACAGATAGGAACTGAAGGAACAGAATGAAAGGGAAGGGGTCATGGAAAAGACAGTGGCTCCCAGTGCCTGATAGGAAGCCAGCGGATGACCCCAGGAGGGACACTGGAATCTGGGAGCTGGAGATGTAAGTTCACTGCAGTTCAGTCAGGGCTGCTGGGCTATCTCTTCCTGTCTGCTGCCCATTGGTCCAGACTTCCAGTGTACTAATCAGGGTTCTCTAGAGGAACAGAACTTAGAGACAGATGTAGGAAGAGGGTTATTAGACTGTCTTACAAGCAGTGGTCCAGGTAACCTGACGATGTCTGTTTACTAAGGGAAAGTCCAAAAATCCAGAAGTTGCTCATTCCACAAGGCTGGATGTACCAGTTTGCCTTCAGTATATTCTCGAATCCCAAAGAAGTAGACTCTAATGCCAGTGAAGAAATAAACTTATCAGCAAAAGTGAGAGAAAGCAGGCAAAGAACAAAATGTTTCCTTATTCCATGTCCTTTAGTTGGATCTTCCCATATCAAAAGACCCAGATTAAAAGTGGGCCTTCTTACTTCAAATTATTTAATTAAGAAAAAGATCTCTCTCAGGCATACCTCACAGGAATTTATTTAATTCCAGATGTAGTCAAGCTGTCAATCAAGACTGGCCATCACCGTCAGTAAGATCAGATCTTTGAGGAAGAGGATCCAGCCTGCATCCAGAGCAGCAGGAAAGGGGCTGAAAAGCCAAAGGTGAAGGGAGAGGCCCAGGGAAGTCCAATGTCTGAGAACCGCATCAGTGAAAGTGAGTGGGCCATGACAGGTTTGCAGGGCTCAGTGGGCAGTGAGCCACGCCGCACGAAGGCAATCATATCAGGGTGGGCACACATCTCGGTGTCACCCTAAACAGGCTGGTTTATGGATGGAACCTCTAAGCACATGCCCACCTAAATGGTAAACCCCAAACTGCAACCTGAGACTGATAGAGGAGCCTGCTCCTACTGTCATGCCTGGCTTACATGCCCACACCCTCATTATGATAGCTTTGCATTAGAACATTTGAATGAGGAAAGTCCAGATGGTTCTGGGAATGAAAGCCCTGAGTTATACGAACTACTATACACTCAGCATTTTCCATGGGGGTACCACAATATGTGTTGGATAAAATTAAGCCATATAGTGTACCCACATCTGATGCAACTAACCCTGGCCTTGGACAAGACCATCAAATTGACTCTAACAAAGAGAGGACTCATGAATGGGAGAGAGAGATTGACTGCCTCCTCATTGCATCAAGATCCTGTTCCTATAACTCAGAGAATGTACTGAAGTACCCAGGGGACCATGCCCAGCACAGCAGTACTTAGACTGCTCTAGACTTAGACTGCCCAAGGTAGAGAACCAGCTCGTAAAGAGGGCAGCACCATGGCCACCAGGATCCTCCCTGCTGGGCCCCACCGCAAACATGTTCGCCAAAGGAGCACCCACCGTGAGGCAGGTCTCTCACAGCAATTAAGACAGTGTTGGCAAGTGAGTGGCAGGGTGATATCAAGAAAGAACAAAGTGCCAGGATGTGGTGGCTCATGCCTTTAATCCCAGCACTTGGGAGGCAGAGACAGAGACAGGCGGATCCCTGTGAGTTCGAGGCCAGCCTGGTCTATAAGAGCTAGTTCCAAAGGCACCAGAGCTACACAGGGAAACCCTGTCTTGAAAAACAAAAAAAAGAAAGAAAAAGAAAAGAGCAAAGCAAAGGGGTCATCTCAGAGGGCATGAGAGGAGTCTGAACAGCAGGCAATTGGCAGAGTTGAGACAGGACCTGACTCAGCAGACTCACAGAAGCCCTGCTAAGTTCAGGGCCACAGGATTCACATCTGGTGTTCCCTTCAGGGGTTCCTTGAGAGAAGCAGGTGCATCCTTGACATCAGGAGACAGCATCAGGCTCCAGATACATCACATCCATTCATCCTAGGGGAGAAAGCTCCCACCACAGCCAGCCCCTTTGCTCATGCTTTTCTCCTAACCTTCCCACCATCCAGGTATCTCAGCCAGTTTCACAAGTCAGTGGGCCATTGCAGCATGGTGTGATTGATTTGTTCATCAGTATTCTGGCCTAGGGAGGCACACAGTGTTCCTAAGGCAGGTACGTCCTGTCCATTTTCATAACACCATTGGCTGAGCCACCTTAAGATGGAAAAAGCTCACCCAAGAGGCAGCTTCACTCCCAGCTCACCAGAGTCTCATTGCCTGGGGCTTACACACTCCGTACCCTGAGGTTCTTGAGCTTTGACAGAGCTGTCCTTTGGCTTTTGATGCAATTGACTGCCACTCACACAGCCACTGCAGGGGTGAAATCCTGAAGCATCTAGGGAGATGGATCAGTACATTAGCCAGAATGCTTGCAGGTGGGCATGTGGAGGCTGACTGAAGTCAGAATGAGTACAGACCAATGAAACACTCTGAGTTCCACCAGGGAGAATTCTGCTCTTTCAGGCCTCATGAACCCTTTGATCCTCTTGGTCCATTATATGGTGTCCTATGAGCCTTTTGCCAGCAACTTTGAAACCCAAATGAATTTAGCAATACTACAAGCAACTTGATCTCTACTATCAACACACCAGACATTGTTTTGTAGTGGTGAATGTGTGTATGTCTGTGTGTCTGTGTCTGTGTGTGTGTGTGTGTGTGTGGTGCATATTTTTTCTATATCTTTCCCCCATCATATTTTTTGAGACACCATTGAACCAGGAGCTCAATAATTGGGTTAGACTCTCTGCCCAGAGATCCCCCAGATTTAGCCATCTCCATCCCTAAGCACTGGAGTTACAAATGTGGGTCTCCATGCCCAGCTTTTACATGGGTGCTGGGGTCTAAGTAAGCACTTTTCCCACTGAGCCTTTGCCTCCAGCCCCTTGGTTTGTGTGCTGGATAATTTTATGTCAATTTGACACAGGTCATCTGAGAGTTGGGAGCCTCAATTAAGAAAATGCTTCCACAAGATTGGGCTGTACAAACAGAAAACCTGTAGAACATTTTTAAATTAGTGATTGATGGGAGAGGGCCCAGCCCATTGTGGGTGGGGCCATCCCTAGGCTAGTGGTCCTGGGCTCTATAAGAAAGCAGGCTGAGCAAGCCACGAGGAACAAGCCAGTAAGCAGCACTCTGTGGTCTCCACATCAGCTCCTGCCTTCAGGTTTCTGCCCTGTTTGAGTTTCTGTCCTGACTTATTTCAATAATGAAGAGCAGCATGGAAGTGTAAGCCAAGGAAACCTTTTCTCCCTAAGTTGCTTTGGTCATAGTGTTTCATCACAGCAATAAAAACCTTAACTAAAACAGTTTGTATTTTAAATACCACAATGGCTTCAATGACTCCAAAATTAGTTAGGAGTCAGTTGCCAAGAGATAGTCCAGGAACTGTGTGGGAACCCTGCATTTTTCATTAATGTAGCACCCAAATCGGGGTGGGGGGATGTTAAAGTGGAAGTCTACTGCAACCCTTCTGGCTTAGACTTGGAAGACCTTCATGCCACTATCTCTGGGGAGAAGATCTTTACTATTGAGACAGGCCATTCATTGGCTAGAGATCCTAAACTGTTTGGATGTGAGCTGCCTCACCAAGGCCTTGGCTCTCTGCTGACAGATTCCTGTGACACCTGCCATAATGAAGTCCATGCTAGCCTCCAGGCTTCTGTGGTCCCTGTTCAAGGGTACCCATTACAATAGCATCCTGGACCCTCGCATCCATGGTCCACCTTCCATCCTAAGCTCCCAGACTCATCCAATTCACAGGCTTCCCTTGACTACTCATCCTCCTTATAACCAGCTATTCTCTACTACTCTTTCTTGCTATTCTCTGCTACTCTCAGTAACTCTGCTGTTCCCTGCTATTCTCCCTGCTTCCCCAGTCCTGGCCATGTCCAGTCTGCTTCTGTTTCTCTCTGCTCTGGACTCTTCCAGATGCCTCGAGATATTTTCTCTCTCTTGTGTACAACAAAAACCTTCCTCCTAGTGAAGTGGGCATGACCCTGCTGCTTTCTTTACTACGCTTCCTTCTGACACACTCAGCAGTGAACTCTTCTCTGGAAATGCCCAGAAAGATGTGTCTCCTGAGTGATTCTAAATCCAGTCAAACTGTTAATGGAGATTAACATCCCAGTCAGCATCGACCCGCTCCATCACATAACATCGAGGCCAGGTTGGGAGGTTGGGGAGTCAGGATTTTAGATTGAGTGTAGATGGAACTGTCGTACTCACTGAGTAGCTGTGATGGTAGTGGAGTTGCTCTGCCTCCTATTTAGAGTGCCTGGGGTGGTGTCTGGCTTGATATTTCAAGGGTTGCAAGTCCCTGACCTATCCTTCTATAAACAGAATAAAGCCATATTTAATCACCCAGACACCAGGGGCCAGCTTGCCAATGATTTTCACCTTGAGATGTCCTTTGGAAAGCAGATGAAGGAACTCAGAAGCTAGTTTGACCACTGGTCTAGGTAACCAAACACATGGCAGTGCAGGTGGAGGGCTCTGAGATCATAGGGATTGTTCCCTCCCAGTCCAGGCGCTGAAGATGTGTGCTACAGCCTTTTCCCCACTGGCTCTTCTGGTGCTCCTGAGAAGCCTGGCAGAATCAGAATTGCCCTTGATCCTGCCAGTGGTCTTGGCTTGTCAAGGTCACAGTTGCTCTTCTTTCCTGATGATTTGTCCAATAAGTGAATTCCAAATTCTTCTTGTGCCATTTATCCAATAAGTAGCTCCAAATTCTTCTTGTACTATTCCTGTTCATTGCACATGTAGCAGGAGGAGTTAGGTGTACACAAGCCAAAGGGGGCTTATGTACATAAAATACAGCAGGGGCCAGAGAGGTGGCTAATGGGTAAGAGTACTTGCTACACAAATCTGGCAGCCTAACTTCAATCCCCAGAACCCATGGTAGAAGGAGACAACTAACTCCTGAAGATTGTCCTCTTATCCGTACACACACACGCATGCACACGTGCGCACACACACACTCAAGCACACACATGCACTTTTTGCACATGCATACACATGCACTCATGCACACACACACTCATGCGTGTGCACACACAGAGGCACACACACTGCAATAAACACAGCAGATGGTATCATCTCAGTACTGAGTCCATTTATATAGACAACTTTTGCCCAGCATGACTGGGGGAACCTAGGCAAGCAGCTTTTGGTTTCTATTGCATCCTAAAGTTAGAACATAGCCCTATCTTCTGTGTGTCACAGCCTACAAGAGCACAACTTCCAACTACTAAGCGGGTAATGCATATTTGTGGTTTTGGTGTAACTTCCTGCCAATGCCTTTGGTATTAATATATAGTAATATGTGGTATCATGATATTCCATACCCTATAGTATCCAGTTTCACATAGTGAAGCATAGTAGGCAACATGACCCCCATTTATACCAATAAGCCAGCATGGCATCATCAAGTTCTCCAGGTTCAAGACAATGGCAGATCTGGAGTTAGTCCCAACACCAGAATGTTAGCTGAGGTGCTATGAGTGTCTCAGAATCTGAGATGGCGCTGTGCATTGTCTAGACTTCGGACTGAGGATTCACCTCCAGCTTCTGGATTGGTTGGCTGGTAGGGGACCACTGCGGGGTGAAACACAGGTCTCTCTTGTTTCCCTGCTGCCTCTGGGCCATGGAGCGAGCCAGAATCAGTCAGGCTGGGTCTTTAGGAACCTGCAGTCGCTGATCCTTTATGCTGGCTGCTCGCTTGGGTCTGTGTTTTTAGCCCAAATTGCTTCTTATCTATGGTACTTGTGCCCCCTGCTGGACAACTTGAGTAGAAACACTTGACACCACTTAGCAAAGCACCAGAGAAGACACTGGGGAATTCTTGGAATAAAGTAACCTCTCAAGGTGAATGCCAGGGGCTTCTTCAGCCCCCCATTAGCTGGGGCACCCCCTCATGCTTCCTATGTCCATTCATTTTTATGTTCCATGTCCCAGGTTTCCAGGTCCTATATCCCCAAGATTCCTAGGTCTATACCCCTAACTAACATAACCTCAAAAATAATTCAGACCCCCCTACAGTGGCCAGGTGGCAACAAAGAATGTCTGGAAACTTTAAGACCTATAGCTTCACCAAGATCTTACCTGTCTGGAAGACCAAAGCCGCTGAACATGGCATCTCTGTGGCTCAGAGAGTTTTCTGAACCTGTGTCATTCCTAACAGGGACACAATATGCAGCTACAACTCTCCAATTAATTAATTAATACAAGCACACCCTGAGGGCCAGGAAGTGGTCTATTCACACAAACTTTGCCACCTGAGTGAAAGGCTCTGCGTGCTGTGTTTGCCCATGTGTGCAGGTGTGCACAGGTGCATAGGTGACTCAGAAGACTTGGGGCCACTTTTCCAACACTAAAGCAACATGCCACACAAGACCATAAATGAGAGGAGTCCCAAGAGACCCCTAAAGCTGAGCCCTGTGAAGGGATGTGCTTCTTGGGAAGAAGGGTTAAGTTACCCCTGGAACACACCAGGGTCCTATTGTGTACCCAGGCTCTGTAAGCAAGCCCAATAAATCCATTAATTGCCTTGGAGAAGAGCAGGGGTTTGGGGCATTTCAGTGGAAATGAACTTTGGTTTGTCCTTGTGATCATAGAAGGAAGATGTTGCCTACTGTTCTCTGACTCCCCAAGTTAAAAAAACTCTTACAACTGGTCCCTGACAGCCCAAGCCAGGCAGACACGGGTTCCAAGCAGCCTCTGAAGATCTCTTCAACTGATCTACAATCCTGAGTGGCTACTTATTCTCACATAGCTCGGATAACTCTCCAAGCTCTGTGCCCTGCTCTGTTCCAAAGGCTTTTGAAGAGTCTCCTTTTCCACCCAGTGCCCACAAAGCAGCCAGACAGTTGGGGATAGATTCAGAAGGAGGTACCTGGCACGAGGCTTTCCATCTAGAATTCTACCATGGCTTGTTTTTGTTTGTTTTGTTTTTAGACAGTCATCAAACGGGAGCCTGAGAGCAGAGACTGTGGGCAAATGTCTTGCCGTCCCTCAGCTATGAGGTTGGGTGAACGTCACTCACATAGGACAGTGTCTAGTTTGCACTGGGCCTTGCTACAGAGAACATTTGGCCTCTGGCTAGGACAATGACAAGGCTGGGGGCCTTCAGACTCTAAACAAAGGACCTCCAGGAACACCAGCAAGGTAGGAAACTGTGATGTGGGCAGGCAAGCTTGGCTCTCAAGGTCTTGGGCCCAAGATTAAGAACAAAGCACCCTAAGCCACCCAGACAGATGCCATCACAGCCTAGTCTGCAATCCTCCCTGTGTCTGCTGAAGCATCATGAAGCTACAGGATTAGACACTGGGGGAACTGTTCACTCAGCATGGTGTCTCCCATTACGTTAACCCATGCAGTTCCTGCAGAGATGCAGTCCTGTGTAAATCCTTCAGAGCAAGAAGGAAGGCATGCCTGGACCCAGAGATGGAGCCACCACCCTCCCTAAAATAAACAAACTGAGCTTGGGCCCAGTGATGGAGACCCCACCTTCCCTACAGGAAATTTGTTTGCTCAGTTACACTGACATCTGGTGGCCTTCAGTGCTGGAAAGAAAATCCTGCATGCCAAGCACAGAAAGCATACTTCATCTTTTATGCATGTCCGTGAAACTGGACACAAATCCAACCCAAGAGAGTACAGCATGCTGATAAAAATAATGAACGAATTACTGAGAATACAGTGGTGCATATCCTAATCTCAATAAACCAAAAGAAAGGGGCACATCATGAAGGGCAGATGACCAAGGCTGACCCCAAAGTAGAATCTTAAGTCAATTTTGAAGACAAAAGCAAGGACAGTTGTAGTTGAACCCCTCACTATGGGAATCACAGGTTCAGAGGATGATGGGGAAGTTCAGCCAATCACATTTGGCTAGGGCGTGGCCTCCTGGAGCCAGGGAAGATAAACTTGGAGATCCAGGTGTGCGCACTCTCTTTTTCTTATTTTCCTTTTTGCGCGCTGGACCCTGGTCGTGTGAGTTCACTATTTTTCCAATTATTAAACTAAATCTGTTATATTGAACTGGTCTGGTTAATCCTAATTTACAGGTAAACCACTCCCATCAATTGGCACCCAACGTCCATTGGGGCTTCTTTGGAGCACCATATCGCGCGCTCAGCGCAGCGAGGGGAACCCAAGGGGACCTGAGAGCCAGTTCAAACCCCCAAAAATCATTCAGTGCTTCCACCGGAGAGCAGGTTCGCTATAGCGCTACCCGCCCGGGAAGCTGAAGGCTGGTGCTGAACAGATTCGCTAGCACTACGCAGCAGCCTTGCTCAGCACTTCTGCCGGACAGCAGATTCGCTAGCGCAGAGCAGATTCGTTAATGCAGCCTGCCGGGGAAGCTGAAGGCTGTTGCTTTGCTGTGTGCAGCCCTCCTTA
>LOEQ01005891.1:43886-69830 GCA_001685075.1 Bramus lutescens | reverse complement strand
ATATTCTCCTTATACTATGGTAACATTTATGGTAACTCTTATCTTACTATGGCAACTCTTCTCTTATTATAGTAACCCTTCTGTTGTGAGTGCATCGAAGTTCACTTGTTGAGCTTATATAAGCAAAGTGTATAAAATGCCTATGATAATAAAGCACAGCATGATGCAGTTGCTATTGCTGATTTTGCTCTGCATCCCCTGTGTCCTGGTTTATTCGTCACCCTTACCCGGGGACCCTGACACACACTAGACGTCTACAATGACTCACTCTGCATGCTTTTTTATTCAACCCTGGAAGCCACAAAAAAGAGTCCAGGGACCTGTTGTCAAGGTGTAGCCTAAATTGCAATAGAGACCCAGAATATCAGAGATTCCAGGCCTGTGCCTCAGTTTCACACCGATGTCCACGATAGGTTGTACCCTCCCATGTCAATCACTAATCATTAATCAAAATAAGTCTCACAGACATGCTTCCAATCCAGACTAATGAAGACATGTCCTCAATTTATATTCTTTTATCAAAGATGACTCTTGTTTGAATCAAATTGATTAAAAAAACTAACCAGTACAAACATTATCTCAATATTGCAAAGACCATTGATGAGTTGTATTTGCAAAAGCAAATGTGTCTAGAGTTCATAGGATAAAGTACAAAATAAAATCTCTTAATAAAATGTTGTACCCGTGATGTAAGAGAGTAGGACTAGATGAATTAATCTGAATTTGACATGTTGACATGTAAGTGAGTTTATACCAGGGCATATATGATAGTGTTCCTGAGCTAGAGATTTTTGCATTTACCCAGAAGGATTGTAATGTTTTGAGAAAGTTGAGTTTTTGAGGTTTTGTTGAAGGAAAGGGATGGGTTGCTAAGACTGTGTTTAAGGGTTTTATTTTGAGAGATAATGTAGTGCCAGGACTAAAGGTGGCTGCTAATAGTGTGTTGGGGCTGAGACAGGAAATGCTGCAAAATATATCCCTAATAATGTGTCAGAGCATCTGTGACACTTCAGAAGGAACTTGGGAAGAACAACAAGGGTTTCTCACACTGGAGGAACCCTAATTATAGCCACCTACTGGGATTTTCTCTGCATTAATCACTTTTTTTCATTTTCTGTAGCTCAAATATTTTTTAGTCTAGGGGCTTTGTTGACCCTGAAGTGATTATTTCTTCTAAGCATAGCCATTTGCCAAAGATAGAAAATAAGCATCCCAGGAGTGTGATTTTCATATGTACAGAAAATATACAGAATCTTCTTATTGCATCACCATCAATAAGGCTCACACTCTGGAATCAAGTAAGTACTAGACATCTAGGGACCATTCCTCTTCCCCAGAGCATACTGCCTAAGTTATTAAAACTGGGTACTCCTAAACCTGCTTACCCCAACCAGAAAAGAAATCATAATAAGGCGCCTATCTGTGCTTTTCTGTAAGCTGCTCTGTCTGTCTTCTGACAACCCAGCCCTTTCTGACTTAGCCCTGGATGAATGGCCCGCCTGCCAAATGCATCAAAGAATGAACTTCGGGCCTCTCAGTCTTGATTGTGTTCAATGACTGCAAAATACCTTAAGGATAATAAAACCTACAGCTGGTAAGCATTTAAGGAAATGACTTCTCAGCTCATGCCTTGAGCTATAGAGTGTTACATATCCTTGCTACATATACACACATTTGGATGGTTTTTATGTCTATATATTTTCCATGATATAATCTGTTCTCCACAATGTTTTCTCATAAACATTAAAGGTGAATTGCGTTGGTGTTGATCACTGTCTTCCAATTGATGATATATCCCAATTTCTGATTTTAAGTCAGACCTTTGCAAAATGTTTCTATCAAATATTTACTGAACCATTCTCATTTATTCAGCTTTGTAAACACTCAATAATCTCTTGATCCGTAGTAATGAGCCATGGATTGTTTGTTTCCAAATAATTAGTTTTCAACTTATGTTGTAACAACATAGCAGATACAGATTCAATTTTGATCAATTAATTTAATTTTGTGGCATTTGTATGATCTCATTCCAAATGATCCATTGGCCTTTAAACGGTAGTTAGTATGAAGTTGTTCTCATACATTTTTATAAATTCTGGAAGATATGTCTTCAAAGTTCCATTTTTAGTAAACATTTTAAAATTTGCATGTATGAGTGCACAGGCACACACATGTGCTTTAAGTACCATATGAGTGCAGCGTCCAAGGAAGCCAGAGATATCAGATCCCCAGAATCTGGAGATATAAGAAGTTGTAAGCCACCTGTCATTGGTACTGGGAATTGAACATGGGTCCTCTGAAAGAATAACAATTGTTCTTAACCACTGTGTCATCTTCTACACCCTTCTCCCCAGTTTCTTTCTGCCTCTGTCTCTGCCTCTGTCTGTCTCTCTCTCTGTCTCAGTCTTTCTTTTGGAATTTTCATTGTGAAATTTTAGTACATAATTTTTACCTAGAAATTTTGAGTTATTTTTTACCTAAAGGTTTATGTCAACAATATGTTTATGAGGATATATTTTTCCAAGGTAAAATATCATCATTTTTTTCTGATTTTATGATGATCTATTTAATATAGTTTTCTCTATAAATTTCTCATTTTCTCATTTAACTGATTTCAATGTATGCCATTTCTTTTGTCAAAATTGAGTGTTAAGTATCTGACAGATTTCTTTCTTTATTTTATTCTTTGCTCTTCAGGGTCATATTTCTTAGGTATGTCACAAAACAAGGTCTTCCCCTTTATTGGAATAACAAATTTTAAAAAGTGAAGCCTTATTTACTCCAATAGTTTGTTAATTTATTCTTTCCATTAAAAGTTAGGTTTGAAGCTTCTTGGCAGTCTCTTTTTTATGAACTACAGACTTGTTTTGTTTTGATTGCTTTTTTCTTTTGATTTGGTTTGGTTTGGTTTGTTTTTTTTTTTGAGACAGGATTCTTCTGTGTAGCTTTAGAGTCTGTTCTAGAACTCGCTCTGCAGAACAGGATAGCCTCATACTCACAGATATCGTACTGTCTCTGCTTCCCAAGTGCTAGGATTAAAGGTGTGAGCAATCACCACCCTGCACAAACTACACTTTTATGAGCTCCTTTTGCTTGTGAATCTTATATTAAAATGTTAAAGTTGGGTTTGGTATGATAATTCAATGGTTAAAGAACTTTGAGCTCTTCCAGAGGATCCAGACTCAATTCCCAGTACCCACATGGAAGCTCACAAATATCAGTAACTCTAGTTAATCAAAAGTGAATTACAATGATCAGCTTTGTAAGCTTAAACAACATTGTAATAACACCTAATACAACTAGGATATCAGTGTCATTTAGTTTTGACAATTTCCCATGTGGATATTAGGAAGTTATTACAACTGGAATATGAGAATGAGATTTTTATTGTTATCTTTTTACTATTGTCAATGTAAATAGTGTGTGTTCATTCTTGTGCGCATAACATCACACAAGTGGAGATCAGAGGATAAGTTAAGGAAAATGGTTCCTGCCATCCACAATGTGGATATGGGAACAAATTAAGGCCTTCAGGCTTCTCAAAATAAGACCTTTATGCTGAGCCTTCTTGTAATCATATAATTATGCTTTATGTACATTATATTATATCTTAAAAATTAATTTTGGATTTTGTTTCAAAGCCAGTCTAAATATTTAACTCATCTGCCAGTTTTAATAGCTATCAATATATATTCATTTGCCTTTAATTCCTTTATTAGCAGGATTTATTAAAGTTTTGGAGTAATCTTTATGCAGTGTTCTTACCATAGTTTTAATTTCCAACTTCTACTTAAAAACATTTTTACTTGATAATTCATTGATGTTTCACCTCATAATTTTATATTTTGTAATAGAGTGCTTATTTTCTTAAATTCCACTGAGAACATGAAGCAGATGTTGTGAGAGACGTGTTTTACATTTCTAATAGTAAACTTTTCCAAAAGTCTGTCCTTGTAACTTAAAGGCTGTTGTTTTTATTTAGTATCTACTAATATACTCATTCAAGATTTACATAATTCTAATGGTTGTATTTACACCTCTTGAAGGGAATGCATGAACTATCTTACTCTGTTAGGACCTTATCGCATTGTCTTTTGAACTTCAAGACTTATGATTGTGCAGTGACTCAATCAAACTTTCTCATAAACAGAAGGCATTTATCATTTAATCCATCCAGCCTTGTGATAAAGCTACTTTTTATCTCGATCATTGGGAATATTCTTTGTCTCTTTTCTCAAAGATAGAATGAAAGGAAAACAAAAGCACTTCGATTGTAGTGTTCTGTGACCCTTACAACTACAGTTGTCTTTTAGTGTGACCTCCCCTCCCATTACTACACAGAACACCTAATAGCAATTTTATCACCTAAGTGAGTTTAAAAAGGTATGAATGGAAGAAATTGGAGGAGGGGCAGATTCTGGATGTACAAGAGAGTAGACCCCTTCTTCTAGAGAAAGGGAAGCCAAGCTTAATGTTGGGATTGGTACATGTGACTCAGAGGAGGACTCTGGCAAAACAAAAAATAAAATAATGACCTCCAGGTTTAATTATTTCTTTTTCTTCATGAGACAAAATGGAGTCAGTATTACCCACTAATTATGGTTCCTTGTTTATCCCAAATAAACTTCTGCTCTGCACATCTAACTTTGATCACCTTGATTTGGAGTTACATATATGTTACATATATTCAATTTTGAACATTAGCCTAGGTGTTGGGACTTGAGAAAGACTTGGCCAAGGTATGTGTGATTGCTTTCTGCCACTGAGATATGTAGTACTTACTTATACCTTTCAAGTTTCTGTATATAAATTATTATATTATGTGTTATCTTCTTTCAGACTTTAAATGCATGAATTTTTTCACCTTTTCATGTTATCCCATGGGTGATGCTTCATATATATATATATATATCCACAAATAGGCCAGCAGGTCCTAGGAAATCCTGGCTTAGTCACTTCTAGCCAGAACTCAGACACTAAACATTTTTGCCTACTGCTTTTGCTAGGACTTTGAAATACAAAGTATCTTTCTTTTTTCTCTCCCTGTGAGTCCTGAGGACCAAACCATTGTTTGTCTTTCTGTGGATTGAAATCCCTCTCTTGGTTACCTGCCTAGCACCTTAGATCACTTTAGATCCTCTGTGGTTAGCCATCTTCTGTAAAAAAGACCGGCTGTCAATTACACCCTGAAATCAATGACTGTTTTCCTGATACGCAACTTCAGACTCTGTTACCTATTCCTCAGTTTTCTAACAAGATAAAAAATGTGTCACTTTAGGTAGGCACCCTTGGACAGTGTTCTATTCCCTCACAGTTGGTTATTGTATGTGCACAAAGGCATATCTTCTAAATCCTGGGAATAAGTTTCTTCCAAGATCATGGTTAACCCTAACTCATGGTCAAGTTTCTGCCACTGTAAGTTAAACCTCTATTTTCCATCTCTTATCTGGTGTGGGAGGTTCTTCTGTCTGTGTGCTGCTTTTATTGGTTAATCAATAAAGAATTGGCTTGGCCTTTAGCATGGGAGGAGGAAGGTAGAGTTAGGGAGAAGTCATGGAGCCCCCCNCCCCCCCAGAGACAGACAGGCTGAAACTTTGCTGGTATTCTCCGACCTCGTGGTGATGCCCAGATTAATGGAGATGGGTTAAATTAATATGTAGGAGATAGCCAATAAGAAGTTAGTGCTAATGGCCAAGCCATGATCTAAATAATATGGTTACTGTGTGATTATTATGGTCTGGGTGCCTGGGATGAACAATTGGCCTCTTTACTATAACTTATCTAGTGTATAAAAAGGAGAAACTACTAGGTAGGTATTGTCTTAGTCAGGATTGCTATTGAATCGATGAAACACCATGACCAAAAATCAAACTGTGGAGGAAAACATTTAGTCAGCTCACTTACAGATCACAGATCATCGCTGACAGGAACTCAAGCAGAGTAGGAACCTGCAGGCTGGAACTGATGCAGAAGTCATGGAGGACAGCTGTTTACTGGATTGTTCCTTGTGAGTAAGTTACTCCACTTGTTTTCTTATGGAAGCCAGGACCAATTCCAGATATGGTACCACCCACAATGATCAAGGCCCTAACGCATTAGTCACTTGTCTACAGCCCAGTCTTACATAGGCATTTTCTCAATTGAGGTACCCTCCTCTCTGATGGCTCTAGCTTGGGTTAAGCTGACATAAAATTAACAAGTGTAGCTATTTTATTTATGGAATGCACCAAGAAGTTTGTGATTTCTCATTATAGTCATTTCTATAAACAATCTGTCAATAATTGACCCTGGTTTTGCATTAAAAATACAATTTAAAGCTGTTTTTTTCTTCTGGTAAATTTCACTAGAAAATTCCAAAGCAAGTGATTATTTTTTATATCGAATAAAATAATGCCTATTTCTCCCCCGTGTTGACTCTGGCTTTTCCATAAGACAGCCAAAATGTCTTTGTCACTCTTTTATGTGTCTTCTTCTTCTTCTCCCCTCCCCTCCACTCCTCTGCTCTTCCCCCTTTTTTTTTACAATGTTGGGAATGTAATTCAAAGTCTTGAACATGCTAAGTACATTTTTTATCAATGAACATCTCTATCCTGTTCTCTTATTTAACCTTATTCTCAGACTCAGTCTTCTACTGTCTTCTTATTGATATGCTGCATTCTGACTGACATGCTTTAAGGATTCTGAAGACATTATGTACTTGATCTTTTCATCTGGGACCCTCTCAACTTCACTCTGCAGACACATACAAAAACGTAGATAAATGTAACCTTATGTTTTCTGGGAATAAAAATTAGTGTGTGAGAGCTTACTAATGTTTTCCTTAGATAGACAAGTGGCTGAGGTGGATTGCAATTCAGTGAATGAAAGGGAGTCCGTGTTCAGTAGGAGATTCATTTAACAATGTCCAGGTTGTAAAGATATGCCAAAGCTATTGAAGGCATTTCTCTTTTAGCAAAATTTGAAGGGACTGGAGATATGAATCCTGGGTTAAGTGTGCTTTCTGCTCTTGTGGAAAACCTGGGTTCAATTCTGAGCACCCACAAGGGGGCTCCCAACTATCTGTAACTTCAGATCCAGAGAAAGTAGTGTCCTCTTCTGGACTCCTTGGAAACCAGGCGTGCACATGATTCACAGACATACATGGTAGTAAAGGAATAATGCATGTAAAATGAAAATCAATCTTCAAAGAAAAGTAATCGTATAACTTTTAATAGGATTAAATTATGGTATATTAAAGGATAGTATGGTTTATAATGGATGACAGAATAATTAAATCACACTGGTTACCATTTCCTTAATGTTTTTATTTTTTTAGTTTTAGTTTTTTAAGGCTGGGATTCTCTATGTAGCGTAACAGTCCTAGCTGTCATGGAACTAACTAGATGTTGTAGATCATGGTGGCCTCGAACTCACAGAGATCCGCCTGCCTCTGCCTCACAAGTGCTAGGATAAAAGATGTTCGCAAGCACCACCCGGCCTAAATGTTTTTATTTATTCTTTAAGAACATTATACAGTATATTTTGTTCATATTTCACCCTCCCCTAAATCCACCCAAATTTTCTCAGACCTCAACTTCAAGTTTTATCTCTTTTAAGATCTCTCCCTCCCCCTTTCTCTTTCATTCACACCATGAACTCTGATTTGTGTTTACCAACTATTCTTGAGCATGAGCCCTGACCTGGATTGTGGTTGAAATAGACGGTGTCACTTCACTGGAGAAATCCACATTTTTCTCTCCTGGCAAATATTACTTGCAAATAAACTTCTGTGATTTCATATGTACATGTTTGTGTCCTGAAAGTGTTTTCTGGAAGTCATCCATCATCACTGGATATTAAAGTCTTTCCTCCTCTTCCTCAGCTTATATTGCTGAGCCTTGAGGGAAAGGATGTTATAAAAAAATCCCATTTAGGGGTGAGCACTAAGAAGGTACTCACCTTCTTTCCTCTGACGATCTGTGGGTCTCTCTTTTAACTACCATCTACTACAAGAGGAAGCTCTCTAATGAGTTTTGAGGTGTGTGCTAGTCTAAAAATACAGCAATATGTCAATAGCAGTCATAGGTTATTATATTGATTTAGCACAAAAATAGTAGATCAAGCCTGCAGATAAAGTTTTCGTTGTGGAACCTTTCCATGTGAGTGTCCTATCTTCCTAGATTACCTTGAAGAACCCCTATCTAATCATAGATGATGACAAAAACATGATGCTGTACATCAGAAGCTTGACTCAAGAGTCTCTAATCATCTACTTCAGCAAGCTGAGCTGCAGGTGGCCCTGCATCTACTTTAAATGGCTCTTATTTTTCTCCATTTAGAATCTCTTTCAAGTAAAACAGCTTAAAGGGGTACCAGGAAGCAATTTATTGGAGATTATGTATTTATTTTAATCAACATGGAGAACTGACTCAATAACTGTAATCTATCATCTGAATTCAGCTATATTTTGTGTCTTCTTTTTTTAGATTAAAGACTAAGATTTTTTGCAGTTCATTAACTGTGGTACAATTTCCTCTCTTTTTAATTAAGTTTGAAATCAGATACGTTGTCTTCCACAGTGTTTAATTCTTCACTCTGACTCCAGACATCGTACCTAATATTTCTATCCTATAGTCACATGCAATCTGACATAATTGTTTATATTTCTCAAGATCTTTATATATTTCGCTGCCTTTATGATTCTGGAAAACAAATATATTTTTTTTAAAAAAAGAAAACTATATATTCTCATTTTACATACCAATCCCTGCTCCCACTCCCTCCCCTCCTCCTGTCCCCTCCACCTTCTCCCACCTCCCCCATCCCAACATGGGACCAATCTAAATGTGGGTGGCAGTTGTACAACTGGGGCAGACTGTGTGGCCATTGGCAGTGAGACCAGGATTTACCCCTAATGCCCGTACTGGCTTTTTGGAGCCCATTCTCTTTGGAGGGATACCTTGCTCAGTGAGATTTAGTGGGGACGGACTTGGTCCTGCCTCAAAGCAATGTGCTAGACTTTGTTGACTCCCCATTATAAACAAATTTTAACCTATTTTTCGTATCTATATGAGAATGGATTTGGGCTAAGGATTTAACCTATTGCTGTGTGAACTCTAGACTAGTATTCTACCATCAAGCTACACTCTTCATTGTATAAATTTTAACTGTTTTTGTTTAGAGATGTATTTTGTGTTTTTTATAACATTATGTGTTTTGGTGTTTGCCTGCATGGGTGCTTTTACCCTATATGCATGAATTTTGGGGAAATCAGAAGAGGGCATCAGGTCTCTTGAGACTGTAGTTACAGTTGAATATAAGCCACCGTATGGGTTCTGAATGCCAAACTTAGGTTCTTTGGATGAGAAACAAGTGCTCTTAGCAGCTTAGTCATCTTGACAGCCCCTCTTCTTTATATTTTAAAACAGAGCCTTGGGGCAAAAGTATGGATCAGCTGTTAAAAGCACTTGCTTCTTTTCTGGAGGACTCGTTTGGTTCCTATCACCTATATCAATAGGTTCATAACCACATTCTTGAACATACACGTGTTGCGTTGTCTTACACAGCACACACATATATATACTCATATAAAATAAAATAAATAAATTTAAAACAGTGTCTTCAGTCTCGCCTTGAACATGGGATGTCTCCTTCCTACCTTCCTATGTAGCTAGAATTGCCACTATTCTCAGTTTTTTGTTGTATCAGTATGCCTTTTCTTCCCACTTTTTTATTTTGGTTTATAGAGCTTGCAGAAGTGTAACAATATGACATTTTAGTACTTTCCATATTTGTAAGATTTTAAAGCAAATTAAATTTATTTTGTATAATTATATTTCACAATAATTTATTAGATATCTATGACTGTAATATGAGTAAAAGTTCATTGTTAACAACTATGTGAAAATATAAAAAATTAAAAACTTTCTGTAATCTCAAAGATAAATATGTCTGTGTTTTCCTTGGCAGTCATTTTTATACATATGTGAACAAAGTTTCCTGCAAACACCTAAAATATTTCATCTACTTGTTGTTAGACTGCTAGTCACTTAAATATCAATTGTAGATGTCTTCTCATATTACTATGTCTTTACATTTTATGTGTATGTATTTACATGGAGAAATAATGCAGTAATTCATGTTTAAGGTTAACATACAGCTTCTTAAAGCTTTATAAATTTACCCTTCAATTCATAATCATTTTTGTGAGTTATAATTGTACTTTTGCAACCATGAACAATACTCTCAATAATATCTTTAAGTTTACAAATGGGTGCAATAAATACCTATAAATCTATTCTTTAAAAGTTCTAAGTGAATAGTTTCGTCCAGCCTCACACTGATTACAGGGACACTATATGCATTTTAACTCTATATTTATGAGCAGTTTTCTCTTTATCTTTTGGGTTGCAATGAGAGTATATAATTTAATCATCTGCTTAAAGTATGTTTTAAACTTAAATTAGATATTAACTGCATTTTCTTTTCCCAAACTCAGTATGCAATTGAACTATTATGGTTTAGCTTGTAATCTGTATTTTCTCCAGGGAACTGAAATGCCACATTATTCACATGGCCACAGGAGCTTGGAAATCAATTTCTGTGTTCCCTATTCTGTGACATTAATCTACCTGACTGCTCAGCCCTCCAACACTGAACACGTAATTAATTAAATAATTTATTTATTTGAGACATGGTATCTCTATTTTACTCTGGATGTTCTAGAATTCGCTATGTATGCCAGCCTGACCTGGAAATTATAGAGGTTTGCCTGCCTCTCCTTCAAAGTGCTATGATTAAAGGCATGCGTCACCATGTCCACCCTCAAAACAAATTATTTTGATGTTGGTAACTCCATGAAAACATGACTCTTTAAAAATTATCATCATTTTATTTTTATGACATTGTGATTTGCTGTATGTTGTGTGTGTATGTGTCATGGTGAACTGTGAAGATCAGCGGATAGCATTGGGACTTAGTCCTTTCCTTCTACTATATGGTTTCTTTTTTAAATTTTTAAATTGATTTTATTGAGCTATACATTTTCTCTGTTCCTCTTCCTTCTTCTTCCCTCCTCTTATACCCTCTCCTGTGGTCCCCATGCTCCCAATTTACTCAGGATATCTTGTCTTTTTATAACTGGCTCAGGTTGTCAGGCTTGATGACAAGCAACTTTACCATGTGAAGTTGTCATATCCACCCTCTTAATATTTTCTTACAAATTAATGTTATCTATCCTCTCTAATTGTTTTATCAGGATATAAAATGGAATCATAGAGATTTTAACTATAAACATAATATGTATGTTGGTCAAACAAAAGGAATTAGTCTCTATAAACAATGTACTTTTTCAAGATTAATCTTGAATGATGCTAAGTCACATAGTATTATCTTTTAACAGTTTTCATAAATTATGGCAATGCCTTCTCTTTGTGTTCTAAGATAATTAATTGAATATAAGAAGTAAAATTAAAGCAAAGCTGGTCCTGGGGAAAAACAAAAAGGTCTAAGCTGCCATTTAAGCAATTCAAAGAATATGCCTCTCACATAAATCTTGCACATTGCTTATTCTTCTCAAAACGTTTGATATTTTCAAAGAATAAATAGCTAATTTTACATCTTTACTTTGTTATGAGTCATTGTAGTGATTATTATCTGAGCTCTGATTTTCATTCCTTCACAACCCTCTTCTGTGCTATAGAAGAACATTTCTCTGCACTTTGTATCAGCCAGGTCTGTTCCTGATTGAGTTCAAGATGAGATGAACACAACAGTAGTGGGCAGAAAAGTGAGGTCTTAACGTCCGGGTTGTGTGGTGAAGATTATATATATATATGTATGTATCTTTGGTATTCTGTCAGCTCAGAAAGGGCATTACCGACAATCTGTAGAGAAATGAGTGCAATAATAGAGCACAAAATACAGAGCAAGTTAGAGGCAGGGGTGGAAAGGGGAAGATTGATCTTAAGACGTGCTTAGTTTCATAAGATGTGAGGAGAAACTGGTTTCTGTCTTCCTTTGATTGCTAGGTTGATTCTGCTAGTCTGGCTGGTTAGGTGGTACACCCCCATCATTCCATTTGAGTTTCTGTTGATAATGCCTTCTCTGATGAAGAGGACAAGGTCCCTCAATAAAGGACTGTGCTTTTGCCAGGGGATATCCATCCAAGCAGCTGTGTTGTCCCCAACCATAGTCTCCAAAAAATAAAAACAAACAAACAAACAAACAAACAAACAAAAACCCTCTCAGTTTCTCAGTTTGCTTGTCCACCAGACAGAATATAAATCAAAGATCTGGAAAGGGTGTTACCTGTTGAATTGGTTGGGTCTGAAGAGAGGAAAGTGAAACCTATTATCTCATATCATAAAAGCAAAGCCATTTTATTACAAAAATAACATAAAACGCTGACCAAGGATGGGCAAAGCCAATCATTTTTTCATATTAATTCCATATTGATCTTATATACCACTCCTAGTCGTGTTTAGGGAAAACCATATCATAATATAACCTAAGATAATTCCAAACATTGCATATTTGAGCAAATCTACCTTATTCTTTTCATACTTAAGCAAACAGTATTTCTTAGACCTTGTAACACTGCATAACAAGAAATTTTCCATGTGGCTGACTCTATGTATCCCTGTCATCTCTTTCTAAACTCTTTATACTTGCAGAAATATTAGGTATATTTATGTCATCCAAATGTCTAAGTACATGTTTAGTGTGTCCATAACTTTAAGCTATTGTACCTAAAGCAAAGATTCCTTCAATCTTCTGGATGGTTCTCTTTCTAGAGGTATGAAAATATTGATTTTTTTTCTGCTTACTTAGTATTTAAGATGTTTGGGAGGATTTAAAAAGAAATATGTTGAAAATTCTTCGATAAATCACCCAAATATAAAATAACTTACTGCTTATATTTCTATTATATATTTAAAGTTCCTATATTAGTGAATACATTTTCAGTAAATCTTTAAGTTAGCATATAAAGAGTCTGGGAAAGGAGTTTGGTTGGTTAAGGTGCTTGCTGTAAAAGTGTGAGCAGTAGAGTTTGAGGTTTAGAGCATAAAAAGACCCGATGCCATGATGCTATGATGCCATGATGCCATCAAGACAGAGACACGAGTCTCCCTTAGCCTGATGGCTCAGCCAGTCTAACCCCCTCATCAAGTTCATAGCCAGTGGGAGACCCTGCTTCAAAAACAAAGGTAGACAGCACTTGAGAAATGACCTCCAAAGTAAACCTCTGGCTCCTGCACACAAATAGTACATACTACATGCATCTAAACAGACATCCCACAACCCACACAACACATACAAACACACACACAAAAGTAAGCATGCAGTACAATGAATTTCACTGTTGTGCTTTTTTACATAGATATTATATTTTGTTCCATTTGTTGTCTTCACCAAGAGCCCTCTTCCATACATAATTTTAAATCTAGGTTCACCACATGAGGTAATAAGGTTGTACTACTACATATCTGCTGCTGTTCAGTCTCAAAATTTCCAATATCCTGGGGTCTCCATTGAGTCAAAGGCTCCATCTTTACTATGGTCCTTCCTTAACCTTTTCACAAAGACTCAGATCTTGCTAAAGGCCACTAAGCTCCAGCTACTATCTATGATCCCTTCATGTCATATAAATAAGTACCTCCTGACAGCTCATATGTACTGTTTGCCAAATTTGGGTAAGATTTAAATACAACCTGTCCTCTCTCTCCATGATTAACTCTGTTCAGTGATTTTGAGAAAATATTTTACTACTGTCCCAGTGAAACATAGATTTCTTTCAATGATGTTTTCATGGGAGAAGTTCAAAGAAGCTATTACCTCCTCTTTTGGTCCAATCACCATAATGTCAATATAGTGGACATTATAATACCTTGTGGAAAAAACAAGCAAGCTTAATCCCTTTATATATGATATAGTGGTTTTGGTTCTTTATTCTCCCTGGCAAAGACAACTCCAATGACTTCCATTTGTCTGTTTTAGAAAGAATAGCCCTTGCAGGCCTGGTTATAGAACCCAGGTGGGAACTTGTCAACTTCTAAGCATGTCTATTTCAACTATATGCTCTAAGACTGGAGAAAAGACTGTAAAATGAGTTCTGGGATCGAATGGCCTCATTGTAAGAGAAACATTAGACAAAACATTATCAATCACCTGAAATTCATAATCCTCTACTTCAGTTGGAGTACCATATATTTTGTGGTCTCAGAATCAGTGGCAATTTAGAATCAGTGTCCAGTATTCTTTTTCATCACAGTCTTCAGCCTCAGCTGATAAGCACAGATTATTAACCTTAAATAACACAAAATAGTCCCTATCCCAAATGGCCTTCACTTCCTTCTAAAAACCACAGTTCAAGCTTTTATTGAATCTATTTACCTCAGAATTCTCATCAACTAGGTTCTTACAGAATGACCATTTAGCTCTGAGTAATAATGGATTTCCCTGCTCAAAGTTCTCAAACATTCCACAATCGTCCAACAAACGTATAAAAGTGAGAAAAAAAAACACATAGTTGGGCAATCATAATACCATACTTCTGGAACCAGTTTCTGTTTAAGCTTCATCTTTATTGCTACGATAACAGACTCTGACCTGGTAAATAATTTAGTGGAGGAAAAGATTTATTTAGCTTACATTTCCAGGTTCCAGATCATCATGGAAGGTCGGGGCAGGAACTAAAATATGAACTTAAAGAAGGAAACAAGTAAGAACACTGATTGCTGATCCATTTACATATCCATGTTTCACTGGTTCACTGGCTGTCTTATACAGTCCACGACCACCTGCCCCAGTGCAACCCCTGGTGGTCTAGGCCCTTTTTACAATTAACAGACGAGACAAATACCCCACATGTACTCCTACAGATAATTTTGAACTGGGCAAGATCTCAGTTGAGTCCCTTCTCTGGTGACTCTAGGCTATGCCAGCCTGACAATTAAAACTAACTAGGGGAAACACACACCTTCACACATTGTAATTTGGTTCTTACTTAGACAATAAAGAATAAATTTCTGACTACTAGAAGTGTTCAATTAAACAAAAATTTCTAAAGACTTACTATGCGCAAAAATTTATTTTATATGCCATAAAATATACATATAAATGAAAAACCTTTCTTCCAGTATAATAAGCTTTTTAATATGTATACATATGCAAATATAATTAAATGATCAAAACATTGTCACATGGATAATCAATAGTAACACAGTTAATCTGTATAATTTTGGGAGAATGACAAGCTCCTAGGATAAATAAATTTATCCTAATCTAATAAATTTCAGTAAGGTGCCTCCAATTTAAAAAATGCATAATTAAAAGAAACCAATTATCATGAAGTTTTCTACCTTCTGGTTGGACAGAAAGATAGGGAATTTTGGTGGTATGGGCTGAAAAGAATGCTGAGAGGAAAATGACTCTTCTCTCAACATATATCCTGCTTTTTCTCCTGAGAAAGGCAAAAGCTTTAATAGCACTAATAAATCCCAAATTGCCCATGGAGACAATATATGTTTTTCTGAAAGAAATCTTATGCTTACTTGGTAACAAGATGATGTATACACTTGAATTTCTAACACTTTTTTCTCACTCCCAAATATAAAAAATACCTTCCATAAATCCACCATACAACCTCATGTATAGGAGGGAGTTCTTCTATATGACCTTGTCACAACTGCCATTCTTTGTGTTATGTTAAATAGGAGAGGGGCTCTTCATATCCATTAGAGATATAACTTGAAAGCCACAGAACTCTTTGTATACTATTTGTAAAGACACTTACTTGAGTGTCTCGGGTGGTTATGTAATATTCTTTCCTTGGGTTGTACTCTCTCTATTAGACTCTTTGCTTAAAGTTCCTATTAAAAATGTCTTTACAATTGCAATTTTTCCTCATACTGGTTCCCCCTGAAATTCTTTTCTGTGGCGAAGCTTTGAATCTTAGTTTTACTTGGATGGAGATCCTAAGAGAAAAGAGAACTCTCCAGGCTCCTTTAGGGGATGGAATTGAGCTGTGCCTCTATTGCTGTGGGGAACAGTATCTACAAACAAAAAACAAATGAAACAGCTAGAATAAATATCAATGAAATCCCGAGTTAAATAAATGTACTCACTATTGACACATTGAGATATATTTTTCACAGCCAAAGCAGTTTTAAAGGATATGGGAAAATTTCTTTCTTTCTTTTTTTTTTTTTATTGCCAAACACTTGCAGCTCTTACAGAAGACCCAGGTTCAGTTCCCGCACCCACATAGTTACTAGTCCATAATTCCAATTTCAGGGGTATCTGATGTTCACCTCTGACCTCTGGGGACACGTGGTGCACATACATGCAGGCAAAACACTCATGCACATAAAATAAAATGAATTAATAAATTCTTAAAGCACCTTTTAAATTTTTTAATAGAAAGAACATACACTATAATAATAGTCTTCCTTCTCACATACTTTTAGGTGAGCCTCAGCATCTTACAATGAATAGAATATTTAGTGAGTCATTACTGCCTGTTTTTCCATTAATTCAATATATATTTATTAAACTGTATGTTTTCTTGTATTTGATACTGCAGATTAATAAGAATTCAATATCATTAATTTTGTTTATTTTCTTGCAGTCCTGGAAGTCAGAAACCTGGTCTGTTTTACTGGGATAAGCTGGAGTTATACTAGTGTCACTCTGTTCAGAAGCTGAGGTCCTACTCAGTTCCTTCTTCTCTAGCTTCTAGAGTTCAGAATTCATATCTATATCATTTAAAAGAATAAAACATTGACTCATAAAATTCCTTAATCCCTTGGCAGTCTCATACATGACATTTTCAGCATGCTCATCACCCATCTAGTCAATGCATACTTTCTCCTCATTCCACTCCTAATTTTGTGTCCCCACTTAAAATATTTTAATATTTACCTGAGATGTTTATACATAGTTGATCATACTCACTTCCCTGTCGTGACTCTTCTTAGGTTCATCCCTGTTCCCTACTCTGCTTTAAGCTTATTTTAAAAACCATGCTGTCAAATGTGTGCTGACAAAGTACTCTTTTTTTTTTTTTGAGGCAGGGTTTTTCTGTAGCTTTGGAGTCTGTCCTGGAACTAGCTCGTAGACCAGGCTGGTCTCAAACTCACAAAGATCCACACCCTTTGCCTCCCGAGTGCTGGGATTAAAGGCATGCACCACCACTGCCAGGCTGACAAAGTACTTTTATATGTACACATTTACTAGAGCTCCTCCCCCTTCTACTTATCAGGACATGCTCTTAATGAAAATTCCCTCTCCCTATCCTGGCAACTATTAATTACGACTAGCTCCTCAACTAGGGGTGATACTTCATGACTACTTCCTTATTCTATGCTGCAACATCTTCTGGTTTGAGCTTGCATGGGTCTTGTGCATGCTATTACAAACACCGAGTTCCTTTGTGCAACTTCCCCTCTTGTGTCTGGAAAATGCTGCTTCCTTGTAATCTGCCCATGCTGGCTCTCAAAATCTTTCTATTTTTTCTTTAGCCTTTCTGTGGGGAGGTGTATTACGGATTTTTCATTTAGCGGTAAACACTCTGCATTCATTATTCTCTTGAGCAGTTGTGGGGCTCTGTGTTAACTACATGTTATTTATTCAGAAAAGAAGCTTCTCTTAAGAGGTTTGAAATATGCACTTATCTAGGGTATCATAATAAATCACCAGGAATAAGAGTTGGTTTACTCCTAAGTCTCCTTAACATAGTAGAAGGTTATCTCTTAGGATGTACGACTAATCTAGCCTCAAGTTCCTGGTCTGGCCATGGGTCTAGGTATGGGCTCTATTTTGTGGAGCAGAACTGAGATTTTACCAGCGTGTGATTTGCTACTTTCACAAATTTGTGCCGCAACTGCACCAGTGGACTTGTAGTCATTATTGTAGTTCATAGGGTTCAGGAGGATAACCCAGGCAAGGTAAATGAAATGGGTAGCTTTATCCTCCATGGTGTGCATAGTTCTATCACTATGAAAGCCAGTAGAGATAAAGCTTCCAGCTTAGGACTAGCTTGGTCCTTCCGCCCCTCACCCCAGTGGCTTATCAGTGAAGTGTGTGGTATCTCCAGAAACAGGATCTTACTTGTTAAGTTCCGAGGAGTAACCAAAAGCAAAGGCTTTAAAAAGCTTATAACGCGTGTGACTCTGTGGAACCTCACTGGCAAAAAGTTGAACGAGAGGCAACCATGTTATAGTTTTATTTTTTTTACATTGTAGTGTCATTACTGCTTCATTATAGCACTAAAATGTTTTTGTATGTTTGTANATTTAGAAGTCTCTTCAGTATTATTTCAGGTAACATTTTGCAAAAGTCTTTAGCAATCTTTCCAAACCCCTATTCCATTGAAGCCTCCTGTTCCAACATTTTATATGTTCCCCCTTTATATGATGGTATTCTTCCTTCCTTCTTTGTAAACTCTCAATCGCTTCTTTGGCCCATTATAAATTTCCTGACCTATATTGTTATTTTAAATGAACACAGACGCACACACCACACACACAATTACATTCACACATATAGTCAAAGTAAACATCCACAAATGATAGAAAACATGAATTTGTCTTTGTAGGTCTGTCTGAGTTTCCTCACTCAGGATGATTGTTTTTAGTTTTTTTTCCATTTACCTGAAACTGTGCAATTCATTTTTTTTGCAGAGCTGAAAAATTACATTATGTAAACATACCACATTTCTATTATTCATTCATCAGCTTATGGACTTTGAGATTGTTTCAATTTTCCAGCTCTTGTGAAATAAGCAGCAATGAACACGAATGAGCAATTTTTTTGCTGAGTTCTGAAGAATTCTATAGCTGGATCCTATGGTAGATAATTTTTTAGCTTTTTAAGGAACTTCCACACTGATTTTGATAGTGGCTGTACCCGTTTTCATTTCTGCCAACAGTGAAGAAATGCTCCATTTTCCCCACAAGCACATCAGCATTTGCTACGTCTTGCATGGCTTCAGGAACAGACCTCATTAGGGCTGAAAGGCAATGTGGTAGACAGGCAGATGAACAACACATACAGAAAAGCAGGGATTGAGTAAACTGGGCTCCCAGATGGAGAAATAGCAGCACCTCTGGCCATTGGCAGGCAGTCACTTCTGCATTGCAATCACCGTGTTACTGAGATAGTACAGGCAATCAGTTTGGGCCACCTATCTGCCTATATCACCACCACCTCCATGTTCTCAGTCTTGGGCTCTGGAGGTTCCACTTACTTACAATCTTCTGAAGAGGGACCGCTTGAGGACCTGGCCTGGAGCCCACAAAGCCACCCAAAACAGAGCTCCACCATCAAGCATCTGCCATCTGCTTACTGTTTGGTTGTTGCCAAATGGAACATGAAAATAGTTAAACTGAAAGCAATCAAGGCATCTCTAATTTTTTTCTCCTATTACTTACTTGGTTTTCAAGTAGCCAGATTCATACCACTTTCTCTGAAAATTGAGGGCATGCCTCCTGAGCAGAGTCCAGATCCCAAATAAAGCTGCAGTGCCTCCAGTCCTCTTCTGAGAACTCCCCAAATTTCCACCAAAGCATCAACATATAGCTACCTATCTCTAGATTCAACTTGTACCACATTTTACACCTAGTGCTTCAAACTGTGCTCCCTCTATCCCTTTATTTGTTGCCTTTTCCTTCTCACTTTTCTGTCTTCCTTTATCCCTTTTCCTATATTTCTCCCCTTTTTCTGTATTCCTTCCTTTGCCTATATAAGCATGCTTCTCCAAAGCACATTCCCTTATCCTACCAACAAGAGTTCCAAATAGCTATTTTCCAAGATTTCTCCTTCCTTGGACACCATTTTCCAGCTACATTCATCATTTCCAGCAACTTGGCCTAATGAGGAATGCGAGGGAATGAATAAATGACAAACAGATGGACACATGGGCAGAAAGTTGGGGTTGAGCAAACTGGGCTCTCTGATGGAGAAGCCTTAGCATCCAGGGAAGCTTTCTGTGTGGGCTTTGCTGCTTATTTCCCTCCTACAGCTAAGATAGACTGCATTTTTCACATTCCTTGCCCTGTTCCCAGTCCAGAAAGCAAGGGTCATGATGTTTTACTATGGCAATGACCTTGTTTACTCTTTAAATTATACTTCTGTTGTAACTGGAGAGGCCTGGCTCGTTGATTACTCCAGCACACACACGACTAACAACCATCTGTAACTCCAGTTCTAATGCTTTCTCTGGCCTCTGTGGTCACCAGGCACGGACAGCCAAACATCTAGGCAAAATCCTTATTCACATCAAAATGTCCCTCTATTAAGACCTCCTGACAGAGAATTTGAAGGTTAACAATTGTGTTGGAAATGTCTCCTTTGAAAAATATTTACAGATGCAAGGGATTATGAACTGATTATATTTTGGAATCCTTGATCAACTTACCATAAGGACTTACTATAACATGGTTGCTGGAGTATGTTACTATACACATACTTATGGAACTTAACATTATAGATTGTTTAAAGGTATACAGTGCATATGTATTTGGATGACATTCTTAAATAGCAGCAAATAAATCTACGTTTGTCTATTTCTATTTTAATATAAGGAATTATAAGCTGCCTCTCAGAATGAGCAGACCGAGAAAAATCATGTTTAAGCATCTTTGTGTTGGGATGAACTGCCTATGGTCTCTGCTATAGAAACAGAACACAAGAAAATTCATCTGTTTTGAGACATAATGATGCTTGTTTTGCTTTTCTGACTTTATATATTTATTCTCTTTCATAGTAGGAGATAGGATAAGGCCATTGACTCCATAATCCATGATTCCTTGGGGAGAAAGAAGCACCAATCATATGGCCTTAAGCAGGCAAAAATCAACATTTTTAAGTGGTGTAATATCTGCATCTTGGTTGAATGTGTTATGATACTGATGGAGGAAATCTACATTTTAAGTGGTGTAATATCTGCATCTTGGTTGAATATGTTATGATACTGATGCAGGAAAATGGTACATGACACTTCATTCCTTCAAATGCTGAGAAGCTCTGTGTCCATGTTTGCAGTAACTTACCCTCTCAGGACAGGTCAAATATCCCTGCTGGGTCAGTTTCCTTCTGTAGCCATGCACCTGCCCAGCAGTTACCATCCCTGAGTGGAACATCCTCCCTCAGAAGAAATCGCCATGGCCTAGCCATTAGCACACTCACATCGATCAGCTCCTATTTTCCACGCAGGAGCTTTCTGGCATTCATCAGTGCAGGGAGAATTTGGCACTGGAACCTGCATTCCTTGGAAATACCTATGCCTAGAAATATGCAGTCATTGAATATTTACTAGAGAGGCTTGGCCTTTTTAGTTCTGACGTACCTATGATGAATTTAATCCTTAGGTTTGAGTCTATTCTTAGAAAAGCTCAATTCTTTGGTCAAAATGTTACCTAATTGTGGGCACTATAAAATCTGTAAATGTACCTCACTTACAGCTTTCAGTCATGACTTTCAAAAGTCAGCATCTTCTTTGATCCCATCAGCATTGGTGAGTAAATATTCCTGGGGTTATATTGAATTCCTTGTGGCCAGAAAGTTGGTCATCCTCCAGATTGCCTTGTACAGACAACAAAGGACCAAAATAGTGGAAAGAGTCCCACTGCCATCCAGTAGAAAGTATGGAACTCTCCTCTGGGACTTCTTAGAGAAATATATGCCAAATTCTATCATAGGCCTCTCTAATCAAACATTTATGAAGTAAAATATGACATAAAGAACAGAACAAAAATATAATTAGTGGCAAAATGGTAAATGGAACTGTGAATCAAGGAATCAAATAGTATATAGTAGGACACACTTGGACAAAAGATTAGAAAAGGGCATCAAGAAGCATACTGTGATTGAAAAAAACACTGGTTTTTCCTTGGTTATTTACCTTTTTGCTTTGCTTTGTTTTTATTGCCACTTATTAGGAAGAAAGTCCTAAGTGTCTTCTACTCCGGGAAAACTAAAGAAGTACTGGTGCACAGGTTTGACATAGGTAGTCATCAAGATTTTCTCAACAACAACAAAATAGAATCCCGAAGAAGGCATAATATGCAGAGAGTGTGAAGTTAGTAAGAGCAGATAACTGTATTGAAAACTCAGCCACAGAAGAGAAAGAGCCAAAGTGTACTCTTATGTGAAGCCCTTCAGCGGACACTGTCACTGCCTAAAATGCTAGTCTTCCCCAGCACACTGTACTTGAGTCTACATGTGCTACATGTGCTCCTGCAATCTGTGAGTTTGCTTTCCAGATGAGAGGAGCAATAATTTCAATTATTTAAATGACACTTGGTGGCTCGAACATTGAAAAAGTGGGGCTGGGGTGCATGAGATATTAGGGTGATAGATAAGACTCATTGAAAGAGGGAGGAAAAACAATAGCAGAAATGCAAGAATTTGGCTAGATGTAGAAAATAAAAAGGCTATTTATTCCTAATACCCACAGGAAAATAACGGTTGCTGGTGTTTCATTAATGGGATAAGTGAAACCACAGACAACTTATGGTGCTGGAATTATTATGGTATTTAAATGAGAGTAGAAATCAAAGGCTGCTTGTGGGTTACTGTGTTAGGCCACCAGGTTATTATGTTAGGCTAATGCATGAAAAGAATCAATGAGAAAAATGTATGGGCTGTTTCCCTTCATCTTTCCCTCTCTATAGCATTTTAATGGCTTCCTCAATGACTGATCACTGTTGATACATTACACTTAAATCAATGCCTGTAGAATTCTGTTTTATTATGTCACTCACCTTTTAAATGTAGGGTATATTCTTTCACTACTATAGTTTTAATTAACAAAATATGTGATGATAAAAGAAAACTGGAAGGAAGGAACGATGGACAAATGAGCAAAAATCTCAATAGATCACAATGAAAACATTCAATTTTCTATAAAGGAACTTTTAGTAACTATCAATTTACTAGTTACTCTTTCATTTTAGAGATTTATATAATTAATATTTAGAAATGTACCAACAAATCTTGTACTGCTTAAAGTGACATAAACATAAAATTAGATTTTACTGAAACTATGATCACCACATATTTGAAATATCCTAAAATATGGCATATAAGAATGCTTCATACGTGATAACAAAAGGAAAACTCAGGATACAGAAAGACGAGTAAATAAATAATCTTCAGAAAATATGTTGAAAACTGATATGGAAGAAAAAGAATACTGGCAATGTTGGCTCTAGCCATCCATCTCAACCTTCCTAGGCTCAGCAGGGGAGGAACTGAGTGGTCAGAGTTGCAGGACACAACACTACCTCTAATTTCAACTCACTTTTAAAGCATTACTGCACACTCTTGCAAACACTAGGTGATGCAATGCGAATCCCTTTTAACTGATGTACCCTGGCAGTAATAAATGACTGTTTTAGAGTGGGCATACAAATACATATTTATAAAGTAAATATTATATATAGAGAGATTAAATATAGTTTTCATTCAACATAAATTAATATATTAACCATAAATGTATTAGAATAGAAAACTATGACTATCTCAATAAATGCTAAAATTAATTTGATCAACTAAGCAAGTATTCATGCTAAACAATTGAAAATAGGATACTTAGTAAGCTGAATGATCAGGATCAACTATGTAAAGAAAAACCCATATCACACCTAAAATTCATGATAAAATTTTAATGGTACTGAAAAAAGCTTGGAGCAGTATATCGATGCTGTCATTAGGACTATAAGATATTGCACTGAAGATCAAGTTAATGTATATTGAAGATAACAAGATGAATTAAAAAGTAAAAAAATCGCCTTTATAAATGAAACAGTTGTCTCTAGACACTGGATATATAACAGAAAGGAAAGCATACACACAAGGTGAGCACATCTTCTGGACATGAGCGTGGTAAATAGAAAATGATTGTCCTCTTGTGCTAATAATGCTAATAATCTGCTGGAATTTTATTTTGCAGTGCTTGAAATTTATCTTGGCATCCCATGCATTTTGCCATTACCACAGTATCAAACCACACAATGTGTAATGTAAAGAAAATTGTGCCCAATTTTGCAATAATTATGAGAAATCTTTGTAATAAAAACCTGCAGAAACTTTAATAGCATGAATTAAAAAGCATTGCAGAACATACTGGATCCATACATAAATCTATAGACATAACATGTTCACGTAAGATATTTCTCTAAACCATAAAAAATCTATAAATTCAATTCTCAAATTTCATTAAAGCACAATAAATATCCAAACAGAATTTTTTAATGGATCTTGGTTGGTTTATTCCAAAACTTATAAAAATGAATAAAGACCAAATTTTAGCTGACATAATTCAAATAACATCAATAAGGAAAATGAGGTTGCAAAAATTTATAGGTACATAAAGCTTATTGTTGATTAGGTATTGTCTATATTTTTCAAGTTCAGTTATTTGTGTCTAATTATATCTCATAACTTAACTTGTTATGTTAAACTTAAACATAACTGAAGTTCTAGAAGCAAAATAAAATAGTTCATTATCATTTTGAAAACAATACAATAAGATGGCCTTCAGTAGCCCGTTCAATGGACTTACTAACAACATTTTTGTCTTGACTTAACATTAATACACAACTATTAAAGTTTGGCCATAAATTTTTGTGTCTGATGTAAATGAAAGATTATGCGATTACAATATTCTTATACGCAACAACCAGTATACTAAGCTTTATGGATTTTGATTATCAAGATACCACAAAACTAGATACAATGAAGTGAAGGTATTTGTAACTCACAAAGTAAATTTAGTTATTCACATTATAAATTAACTTTTAAAAGCCAACAAACCAAAATAAAATGAACCTAAGCTGAGAACAGGCATCTTTCCAGAAGGTCTAATTGCCATAGGGATCTAAACAGGTACATATTTTCTTGATGGAGGGAAAAATACACAAATTAAAGGAACTAAAATTAGATAACATTTCAGGCAAAAATTAAAAGTTTTTTAATTATTGATTTATTTTTATTCTGTGTGCATTGGTGTTTTGCCTGGATGTGTGTTTGTGCAAGGGTGTCGGATCCTCTGGAACTGGAGCTACAGACAGCCACAAGCTGCCACATGGGCATTGGGAATTGGACCTGGGTCTTCTGGAAGAGCAGTCAGTGCTCTTAACTGCTGAACCATCTCGTCAGCTCCTAAAAAAGAGTGTTTACATGGAAGATGTAAACTAGTTGATGAAATATGATCCGTATGTGTAGGAAATTCAAGACATAAACATGTATCAAAACATGTTATCATAGAAACCCAGAGCAATTTCACTTATATAACATGTAAAATCGGCGAAACAGGATTTCTAGAAAACCTATTTTCAGAAGAACAAGAAAATAAAAAGCAAAATACTGCCTAATGGTGATAGGAAAACAAGAATTTTTGGTTTTAAGATTTTGGAGTAAGCACTAAAGCATATTTTTAATTATTATTCTTTAAATTATTTAATATATCTTTAAAAACCAACAGCTTTTTAAAAGGAAACTTAACAATATTGTTCACATACTCACACCTGCAAGTTTCAGTCTTTGAGTCAAGGTTTCCTAGTTACCATGAAAGCAAAACAAAACACAACACAGAATCCTCTTGGTGTCTGAGGCTGATGTAAGATTCAAATCCCAGCTGTAGTCTCTGCTACAAAAGTTATTTTCTTTTTTGGCACCTGACTTATTCTCTTTTTCTCCTGTACTTGTACACAGACGATTTCTTGTAGACCTGTAAATTCCACCTGTCTTTGTCTGTCTACTTCTGACTTGCATATAAAGACCCTTTTATAAATAAAAGACATTTTTAGCTTTCAAATTTTGGAAACATCTAATGAAATATAAATCCAAGCAACATGACGACTTGACCAGTGTCATTGCTTAGTCTTAAAGGCTAAAGTGTGAGAGATCTAGATGGGAATCTAGCTCTGCTGCCTCTGCCCTGACCCCTGCTTGACTTGC
>LOEQ01005891.1:0-34187 GCA_001685075.1 Bramus lutescens | reverse complement strand
TTTTTTTTTGCTATCCGTGGATAGCAGACAAAGATAGCCTTTTCCCCCATTAGCTTTAATGAAAGGGCCACTTTGTTCCTCCAGCTAGAATTCCTCTCTAACGTATTAGAACTATGAGAAAATTAAGTGTTAAAATCTAGATCTCCTGCAGCTTCTTATTCTTTACTGTTTAAGAATTTCATCCATGCTTTTAATATGTATTAATCAAATCTAGTTCCCATTTTCTCCCCTCCAATTCTTCCCCTAGCCCCCAGCCACTATCACTTTTCATTTTCAAACTTATGTTCTCGTTTTATAAACCTAATGAGTCCGATTAGTGCAGCTTATATGTGCATGATAAGGCCATCTCCTGAAACATGAGTCACCTCTTAGGGACCACATACCTGCAGAAAACTGGTTTTTGCTCCACTAACAACCTTCAGATTGTCAATAGCTCCTCAGCTAATGGTGACACTGGATTTGCCCTGCCCCTATCCATGGTAGAATTTTGGCTGCTTTGATTTCTTAATTCTACAAGCTTTCCTTTATATAACATTATTTCTTTCCTTTTGTAAAACAAATATATTGATTAGTTGAGATACCCATGCTGTCTGTCTCTACTGTCCTGTATTTCTCTATATTTGGAGGTTTGAAATGTTGGTCTTAAATATGTTTACTGTAGTTAGTGATTTCTTTGTAGTCTGGTGTTTCTAATACCTAAAGTGTAATTTCTTAGTACAGAAATAAGTGAGTACTATGGGGAACAACTCCAATCAGTTTGCCTGTTTTAAATCTTCAGTTAAATTATATTTATATGTTTAAAAATAAAAACCCTAGCATATGGGTGCTTATAGAAGTTTTATTCATAGTTGCCAAAATTTAAAAGCAACTAGCTAGCATGTCCTTTAATAGGAACATGAATAAACATCCACACAATGGATATGCAGCAGTAGAAAACTATGACTGAGTCACGAAACATCAGGAAAGACCTAGAATACAAGTCGTCAAGCAAATGGGTCCAGTTGAAGAGCGCTACATACTTTATGATTTCAGCTCTATGACATTCTGGCAAAGGCAGAATTATAGAGGGTGAAAAATCAGTGTCTTCTGGGTGTAAACAGGGAGGAGGGCTGCATAGGTGGGGAACTAATGTTTATAGTAATTCAGTCTGTCTGGTACCATAATGGTTAGCTTATGAACTTAGGGTTTTTTTAGAATCCACAGGACTGCTTGACATTAGTAAAAGCTGTGGTCGTTAGTTAACAACAATATGATGGTACTTTCCATCAAACATAGTAAATACTGCAAATAATATGTGAATGTGAATAACTGGGGGAGAGGGTTGTGGTCTGTAGGAGACAGTTTAGAAGGACTACGTGCTTTCTTGCTGAGAGGCTTAATTATTCTAAAATGTGTAGTATGTTAATTTGAAAAGATATCGGTTGCTTAAAATAGTTCATAAATATTGGATAAAATAACCAAATTACTGTAATACCCTTTGAATGCACTTGGAAGTCATATGGCAGTCACTCTTGTTGCTTTTCATTCTTCGTTATGCTTTACTATTAGGAGTACTGGCCCTTTCTTGGTACCCACCTGATTCAAGTGATGAGAATGGAGAAGCTACTGATCACTTAGTACCAACAATTATGGATGAAGCTCATAAATATAATCTGAAGGTATTTAATTTGTTTTCAAACTATTTTTATCATTGTTAATCCTCTTACCTCTCGATAGTAATACTAAGTTAATTATTCATTTTAATTAAAATTTTATACATATAGAAATGTTTTAAAAATTACTTCATAGAAGTTTGTTTTATGCAACAGAGGTATTCTAAACAATGTTTGTTTTAATAATTGAAATTCTAATGCTTACCCAATTATAAGATACCCCTTGCTGTTTTTTTTTTTTCTAACCATGTGTTATATTCACCTATTACATTTTGTATCTTTTTTTAAACAGGGACTCATTATGTAGCTCTGAGTGGCTTGGAGTTTGTTATATAGAACAGATTGATGTTGAACTCACAGTAATCCTCCTGTCTCTGCCTCTCAGGTGCTGTGATTAAACACATGCACCCATTTATCTGTGTTGATTAGGAAGAGAAAGGTTTTACAGATTCCTTTGTAAACAGACTATTAGAAATTAGTGGTTTATGTCTAAATATTCTCTAAATGTCAAAAGTGACTGTGTTTAACTGTATAACTTTACATCTTTAAAAAGTAGTTAGAAAATAAATTCCTGTCCAAATATTTTTTTATTTTTGAAATTTTAAATTAAGTCTTTGAGAAATTTGTACAGGTGCTTTTTGTTCATAGTCACAATATCTCCTGTCAGATCCATCCCCTCTTACCTGCCCTCCCTCTCTCTGTTTTTGTTTCTCTCTCTCCCTCCCTCCTCCCCCTCTCTCCCTCTCCCTCTCCCTCTCCCTCTCCCNCTCTCTCTCTCTCTCATCATCCCATCAAGTCCAGTCTGTGCTGTCCATATATTGGATGTTTGGCCTTCCACTGGTGTTTGGCTCACTATGTACTGCAGAAACAAATATCTCTGTTGGTAGAGCGATGAACTATCTATGGGTATAACAATAAATCGCTAGGAGTTTAGCTTAATACCATGTCCATTTAGCAGAATAATAGTAATAAGTTCTCCTCTAGGACCTATAACCTGTTTAGCCATAGGTTCTTGGCTACATAAATGTTCTAGGTAGAAATTTAATCTTAAATTAAATGTGGGCCTTAAAAGGTAGTTGTTTCTCTCATAACATTAATGCAACTGTTTCACCAGTAGTTATGTGTTTTGAGAGTGGTTATTGTAACCCACAGGGTTTATAGCGGGGTGAGATTCTTGTGTCAACCAGTAGTGTGCATAGCAACTCTCAGCACTATTAAAGCTCTCTTGTAAGGACAAAGATTCAAGATTAGTACCAACTTGATTTCTCTATATTCTACAACTGAGATTTGTGGTGTCTTCATCAGTAAAATGGTATAGTCAAGTTTTGGGGTGGAGGATAAGGAAGAGTGGAAGAATATTGTCAATAGTTCAACATTTTTAAAAATTAATTCTCAATTGTTTATGTCTTTTGTCTTGCTTTGTTTTGGTTGTCAATATAGACTTTCTTTGCATAACCTTGGCTGTCCTAAACCTTACTCACTCCATAGACAGAACTGGCCTTGAACTCAGATCTCCTGCCTCTGCCTCCTGAGGGCTGGGATTAAAGGCTTGTTACACCACTGCCCAGCTCTAGTTTCACTTCAAATAGTATAAATCTTTTGTATCTCTTATATCTGTCTTTTATCTTATTTCTATAACTAAGAGTTAAAGTTCTCTATTGACTTCAGCATGGAAAAAAAAGGTTGGACACCCTTTTATGGTGATGCTTTGAATCTTTTCCATTTAGTGTGTTGTTGAGTATAAATATGCCACATTATGTCAAAGTTTGTACCTTTACTTAGTGTTTGAGGGATTCTTTTTCTTATTTGCCTGTGTCATGAAAAAATGTTGGGCTTTTTATATATCTATTTATTTCTAGCCTTGAACCTAGTTATGTAATTTCTTACCTTTGTTGATTTGCATGGTTTGAACCATCCTTCCCTCCTTGGAATGAAGTCAACTTCATCATGAGAGTGATCTTTTGAGTATGTTGTAGAATTTGGTTTGTTCATATTTTATAGAGAATATTTGCATTCATATTCAACAGAAAATAGACTTTTATATTTTTTCTCTTGTGTCTTTATTTGGCTTGAATATCCATGTAATACTGGATTCATAAAATGGGCTTTGTAGCATTTTTTCCCTTTCTATCTTATAGAATAATTTGAGAAAGATTAGGGCTAGATCTGTAAAGTCTGATAGTTTTCAGCCATGAATACGTCTGGGGGTTGGGCTTTTCAAGAAAGATTAATTGGAAGATTTTTAGGTATTCCTTCAATCTTATTATGTATGTAGATATGTTAATGATCTTCTTGTTTTAATTTTAGGAGGACATACGTTCCTATAAATATATCCATTACTTCAAAATTACACAAAGTATTGGAACATACGTTTGGAAGTATGCCCTAAAGTCTTCTGTATATCATTTCCATACTCCTTCTTTGATCTATATATTGGTTAATATTAAGTGACATATTCTTTCCTAGTCTTATCTGTTTGAATTGTAAAATGGCTACATCTCTTCCTGTATTTAGGAAAGTTGACATTTTTGTTTTATGGAGCACAACTTTTAGTATTTTTAACTTTTGTCTCTGTCCTTGATTTGTAAATTGATCTTTTAATTATATCCTATGTATCTCACTTAATTATATCCTATGTTTCTCAGTTATATCTTATGTATCTCACTTGCTTTGCTTATACTTTCTTCTTGTTTTATCTTTATTGATGCATAAATGTTCTTGTTTATGTTCTCTTCAAGCCTTGGTCTTCTGTGTTTTCTTTGATCAGTTCATTGGTAAGGGTTTCTACTAATTTGGTTTTTTGTTTTGTTTAGTTATTTCTTGTGTTTTATTTTTATGTTAAAAATCGACATAATAGTTGGACAAATATTTTCTAAAATGAACCAATTATAAAATATTTTAGGCTTTTGGATTACACAATATCTTGAAAAGAATTTTTTAAATCTTTTATTATATTTTTAGTTGAAAAATTTTTTCATACAATATATTCTGACCATGCTTTTTCCTCCCTCTTCCTCCCAGATTTTACTCACCTTCTCAACTTCCTGTCCTTTCTCTTTTAAAAAAACAAACACAAAAGAAAAACTAATAAACAAAACCAAGAAACTTGCATACATGCACAAACACACAAACAGAAATCATAATATGCACACAGATGACCAATAAGACAAAAATTGGCCACATAGAACAGTATGAGATGAAAAGTCTATAAAAGCTTTGAGTTTGTTTTATATTATCCATCTACTGCAGGGCATGGGGCCAACCTGAAGCATGGTCAGTATACCCAGTGAGATATACTTCTTTCCTTTGCAAGTGGGTATCAGTGTAGATAATTTCTTGGATAGGTGTAGGAACTCACATAACTCACACCCACTTAACACCACTCAGCGCTGGGACCCAGTCTACTTAACTTGTTCAGGAACAGTGAGTGATTTCCCTATTTTCTGTGAATTTATATGTACACCCTATTATGTCTAGAAATGTTTCCTTGGAGTCATTCATCCTTTCTGGTTCTTACAGTCTTTCATCTCCGTTTATGAGCTCTGAGAGGAGGTGTTTGATAAATATCCCATTTATTACTGAGTGTTCTAAAATTTTTTACTCTTTGTACATTATCAAGTTTTGGGTTTCTGTATATTTCCATCTACTACCAAAGGAAACTTCTTTGATGATAGCTGAGACACTGATCTGTGGATGTAGAAAAATCTTGTTAGAAATCATTTTGTTACTATACTCCATATAGCACAGCAGTATTCTGTGGTTTTCCTCTAGAACTATGGCCTATCCAGTCTCAGGCTCTGGGAAAACCACAGACTACGGCTGTGTTCCCCCTCTTTCCTTTCCTCCCACCCCCCTCGTTTTCCCCATCCTATCCCCATCCATAGCTTAGAGGAGGTAAGACCTTCCTTAAGGTGTCAACAAAGTCCTGTATATCAAGTTGAGTCAGGACCAAGTCCCTGCCACCTTGTATTAAAGCTAAGCAAGGTATCCATCCTACCATAGGGAATTCATGTCCTTTTAGAATTTGCTCAGTCTTCTTTTGTATCATCCTCCTGAATTCTTTGTCTGGTACTTCATTCTGAATACCTTTTTTGGAAAACTTATTACTGTTGAATTGGTAATTTTGGGAGGAGTCCTGTTTTCTTTACTTTCGTGATCATTATTTCTTTGTTAATATTTGCATATCTAAGATTAGGTCATTGTGGATTTTTATTATATGTCCTTTATTTCTTGTGTTGAAATTAGAAATTCTTTTGGCAGTTTTCTCCTGGGACTAATTTGTGTAGCACGAATAATATAAACCCAGAGACAGATATCGGGGTTTAACCTGAAGATCAGAAAACCAAAGCAGCCAGCCACTGGCTCTTACATCTACCTTAGACCAAAAATGGGTGATCCTGCCTCCATGAATCATCAGATTGAGACTGAGACTGAAACCTGTCTCCTCCTGTCCTATATCCCTCTCTAGGGCTGGGATTAAAAGTGTGCACCACCACCACCCTGCCTCAGTGACTAACTAGTATGGGATTAAAGAAAGGTGTATGCACTCACTGCCTGGCCTATATGGCTGAGTAGTGTAGCTGCTTTGTACTGATCTTCAGACAAGATTTATTTATTAAAGCACAAATAATATACCACTATTCACTTGTAGCAAGGTTAATATGTCTTCGCCTTCTATCTCATGTATTAGACTTACAGCTCACTTCCTCAGGGGGGCATCAAGTATAATATCCAGCTCAACTCCAATAGAGTATTTGAGGAGAACGCCACTGATGGGAAGACCTACTATGGAAACTCAGTAATAGTTAAAAACAGCTATCTCCCTTAAGTCTGATGATCACTAAGAAATAAAGGAAGAAGATAATATTTGCTGGTATATCACCTACTAACTAGGTATGGAAAGACAGTAAATTGAGTGTCTCCAGAAACTTGTATAAAATAGTAAGTAGAAGAGAAAAACTGGGAAAGTGTTAGGGAAATCAGACCCTAAAGATGGTTGACATTAGAAAATTACATTTAGGTGTCTGTAGAGGAGGGGCTGGGAGAGAGAACAAGATGACATGAAGTAGAAATGAGAGAGAAAGTAGATGGGCTGAAAGTTAGAGAAATACTTGAGAGGACATAATGGAAATAGTGTTAAATGTAATAGAGCAATATAAGAAATAAAAACAAATACTTATGTGAGAATGAAGATTTAAAAATGATTAAAATTAAATAAAAATACTAGTTTAAATTTCTTCCATGATTAGAACATCAGGAAAAGCTCTCTTCTGCCTAAGAAGTCTTATCAAATTAACGTTGCTGCTGAGAGAGGTGTTTACCTTTCTGTGCAGTTCAGATCTGACTATGCAGAGTCTCAGTAGCAACCCATAAGTTTGCCTGTGGGGTTGAATTTCTGCCTGGTTTCAGAAGCGAAGTTCACCCTTCCTTAGATGATTTCTGACCTTTGACATGGGTAGGCTGTTGCCTAGGCCAGTTCCCTTTTTCCATCTGTAATTGGTGATTTCACTAACCTTGCCTAGATTTCAGTGTTGCCTATACCACCCTATTCCTGTGTCACTTTGCAGCTAACAATTTTCATCCTGCTGAGGCTCAGCCTGTCTGTGTCAGTGGTCTTAATATGACTTTGTTTATTCCACAGAGTTTTAGATCAGATGAACTCCCATGAGGGGTTCTGAGGTTCTCTGGGTCTCCTCTCTTGGGGTTGGAGTTTGGAGACATGGGTATGTACTGTTTTCTATGCTTCCTAGCAATATATTTAATTGTTTGTACCTTCTCCATCTTGCTCCAACATACTATGAGACATCTTAGGGTAGAGGCAGAGATTTCCCACCACCCGCTTTATGCAGTCTGTTAGTCTGACCTTTAAAAAAATTTATTTCTGTCTTTGCTTCTGGAAATTTCTCTTTTTTCTTTTATGGATCTAAATTAGGGGGAGGAAGGATTGTCTTTTGTAGTTTGTATTACAGTCTGGCTTTTAAAAAAAATATAAAGCTAACATAAATATTTCTGTAGCCCTAAAGAAAGTCTTGATAGTATCTCTGAAATAAATTGACAGGAGCTACCACATGACATGCTCCACAGTGCCATTCAGTGAATTCTCATCAGCATTTGGAATCTGCAGTAGTCACATCTTCAAGTCTGGAACTGCAACTGAGGTTGATTAGGTCATTGGTTTATTTTTTTTTTCTCAAAAGAAATCCAAGGCCCCTGATCTGTCCAGTCTGTGCCCCAGTTCTGTTGTCGACGGTAATGAAACTGGACATTTTCGTTTACTGAGGTTTTTAAAGATAAAGTAGAATATCATTATACATGAAAATAGACTGCTTTTAATTCTACTGAAAGTTCTTATATGGAAAAGGAAATTAATGAAGACCTTGGCCGATCATTATCTCTCTAAACATGAGCAACATACTTGTTCTCTCCATTCTTTAGATTTAATATTTAATGACCAGATGATATAAAATTTGATAAAATACTGTTCTCTATTTTTTCTTGCAAATATTCGTGTTTCCCCAAAGCTGAATACAGATTGTTTGCCCTCAGTAGCTCTTAAAATTACCAGATTTATTTTGAAAAATTGTTTAAGAATTATACTATATTAATGTGACATTAACTTCTACAAATACATTTCTATTTACTTATTTATTTGTTTATTTTTGGTTGGGTTGATTTTACAGTTCTCTCTGTTTGGAATTTAAAAAGTGTTTAGTTTCACTTTTCTTATTACTTGTTTAGAAATAGAGGTTCTAGGTAATGGCTTTGCCTTACAGCTAAGCTTTTGTTATAGTCTATTAGTGTGATTACATAATAGCTTTAGTCACTAAATACTTTGTGTCTGCAGTTTTGATTATTTTAAACTAAAAGTCATGTTTTTAATTATAATTGAAGAAACACAGTTAATAAAACATGTTTGAGAAATTAGTGACTTCTTTTGCCTAAGTTTGGACATGTTGACAGTTTTCCCAAATATAAATCAGTAAAATCTAAATCTAAATGGTGACTACTTTTTTCAAAGGTAATTTTTTGTGTACGCTTGTATTATTATTTGGAGCAGACCCTTGAAGCCTTGTAACTGTAATTCCAGAGGGCACTGAAACCACAGTTATAAGGATCACAGCTGGATGCTTTCATCTTACTATGTCATGTCTATGTAACATCCTGAGAAAGCAACCATTGAAACAGCCTTTATAGATGTGGAGGAGCTGATTGGTAGACACTGCCACTGTTGAGCACAGGCTAGAACAAATCCATCACAGTAATAAATAGAGTTTATGTGCATCAAATAAAGTTGAAAGTTAAAAATTGTGAGTGTTTGTTATACAACATCATCACATCAGATCCCAAGGAAACCAAAGACCTAACAACATAAAATCAGTAGAAGTTATCAGTTCTTCCCCCAGGAGTATAAGGGGAAAAAAAAAACACCCCAGTTGTTGAATACTTTGTATTTCAATAAATTTAACATTTTATTTTGAAGTAACAAGTTCTTTAACCTTTGCATAAATCATTTGTCTAATAATAATGGCTTTTAATCAGTTATGTTTCTTAAATGAGGAGTATACATTCACAGTGAGAACTTGGCAAATCTTACGTAAGTGGTGTGTAAGTAGACCACCTAGAGTTTAATTTGACTATTGTTTAGTACACATTGAAATCATTAATTCATGCTTGCAGATACTCATGCAGTCTCTACTTTGCAGCAGATTCTGTTCTACATATGAGCAGTATAAAGAAAGAGAGCTGGATATGTTTGTACACACTGCAATGTTATGTGGAAAGTAGAGGCAAGAAGATGGGGGCTACAAAGCCAACCATATCAAAACTGAAAAGAAAGAAACAGATTTTGTCTCCTATATAGCGAATTTGCAGTCTACTAAAGGACAAAACCAAATACAAGTTAAGTTATGGAAAGAGAAAATTACTACATATTTGACATTAGCAGCTATATAGGAGGAATGCCTCACTTGTATATGATGTAAAGGGTGGTACCCAGTGAAGTCAAGGGCATTAAGGAAGAAGTGGTTTGGCTACAGGGTTCAGAGAGTTTGGGGAAAGAATATTAGAAGTGCGAAATGGAATTCTTACATGATTCACATTCTCTAAAAGCCATGCACACAAGTTTAATTTTATGTATCTAATTCTGTCATTTAAAATTCATTTTACTCTTAGTGTAATATTTTTTCTGAAAAGAAGAGTTAGAAATAATGAAAAATATCCTGTTATTAATTAAAAAATATAAAATTAATTAGTTGAGAAGTTCTAAATATATAACTTTGAATTTGCAATATGTAGATCTGCACTTGATGGAAGACGCTGATCATTTATGACCTGCAGCTTTGAAAGCAGATTGTAATGATGTCTTGACCTGAGTTTTGTTATTGCCAAAACCTTACATCATTGTGCTCTTATAAGTAGAGAATGATTGATTTGCTAAATGAACTGACTTTAAAAATAATTCTATGAAAATACTTTGTGCTTTAATTGGGTAATTAAAAAAAAGAATTAAGCTTGCAGTACTGTAAAAGTCTTGTCAAACAGGCAGTCCCACTTAAAATATAAAATTCAAACCATAATTTTATTAGATTACCAATAAAATAGATTAGATATGGATAACTCAGTGAATTTAAGAATACTTTTTTATGATTATCTTTTTAAAGTTACATTATTCCTTATGCTGTTTATCTTACTAGTTAGAGATAGTGTACAAAGCCAACCTGTTTATTAGGCATAATTTATTAAACTTGATTATCTACAACTGATATGTGTAGGTAGCTACCACACATTGTATCTAACAATTGGCACCCTCTAGACCCATGCCAACTTCTTTATTCCAAACTCAAGTCAGTGGCCACCTTATACAGTAACAGAGGCTGGCATATGAGATGCTTCACTTAGGTTAGTCGTGAAAACTCTCAGTCAGTATTATCTACCAAGATTTATTTAGTAACCACTGGACTCACTAAATATTCGCTTTAATGCTGTTGAATTGGCAGCTTATTAACAATGCAAAATATACTTTCATAGTTAATGCTTTAATTGATTTTTTCCCTTGTTTTTTAGGTCACCTTTCATATAGAGCCGTATAGCAATCGAGATGATCAAAACATGCATAAAAATGTCAAGTATATTATAGACAAGTGAGTTTCTTCAATGTTCATAGTTACGCTCTATGATCTGGTAATGGGAGTTGGCTTATGATCTGTCATTTCTGGTAATTTTACCACAAGTAAACTGTAGAATAGTCTCAGGTTCTTAACAGTTTACTTTTTGCATGAATAAAAGCTGATACTTTAGCTATTTTTATATACCTCAAAAGCTATGTATGATTTCCTTTTGTGCTCATTTTACATTTGTTTTTAAAATCTTATGAATATACATTTTGTCTTTTAAAGGGAGGTTCAGATAAAATGTGAACTAAGTTATAGCAGTGTTTGCATATCTGTCTTCATTTATATCTAGAATAACTAAAAAAGAATTTTATGATTATTTTCATTCTTATAAAGTATTTTACTCTTAAGATTCTCTGAGGTATTTCATTTTAAAAAGAATCATCTCAGCAACAAATGGACATCTGTCATTGATAAGATAAACTGGTTTTTCCATTTGTGCAGTTCAAAATAGACTTTTATAGCTTTAATCACCATTTGTTAAAACTTTGGCATGAGATAATTAACCTCCTGTTTGATACTATACCAGTGTCTCATAATGTATGAAATTAAAAGTATGATTGCATTAGCATTATTATTCTTCTATAACTTACTCACTGAAGATTGGGAACAATGTGCTCAAGCTTCTCAAATCATTGTCAGTTCAGTGCATAATTTTATTGTGACATATTCTCACTTTTCATTGTTTCTTTATTGTAGATACGGAAACCATCCAGCCTTTTATAGGTACAAGACAAGTACGGGGCAATCTCTGCCAATGTTTTATATCTATGATTCCTATATAACAAAACCTAAAATGTGGGCCAATCTGTTAACACCTTCAGGATCTCAGAGTGTCCGCAGTACGCCTTATGATGGATTGTTTGTTGCACTTCTCGTAGAAGAAAAGCATAAATATGATATACTTCAAAGTGGTTTTGATGGAATTTACACATATTTTGCCACCAATGGCTTCACATATGGCTCATCACATCAGAATTGGGCTAACCTGAAGTCATTTTGCGATGAGAACAACTTGATGTTTATCCCAAGTGTAGGCCCAGGATACATCGATACAAACATTCGTCCATGGAACTCTCAGAATACTAGGAACCGCATCAACGGGAAGTATTATGAAGTCGGTCTAAGCACTGCACTCCAGACCCACCCCAGTTTAATCTCCATCACCTCTTTCAATGAGTGGCATGAAGGAACTCAGATTGAAAATGCTGTCCCCAAGAGAACCACTAACACAGTATACCTGGATTACCGACCTCATAAGCCAAGTTATTATCTAGAACTAACCCGAAAATGGTCAGAAAAATACAATAAGGAAAGAATAATGTACACATTAGATCAACAGCTGCCTGCTTCATAATGTATATTATAGTTTATTTATCAAATTGCCTAACTTCAGTAAACATCCTATGTTTTGATTATGAAAAGAAAACTGTCAAACTCAATGTGCATTTGGCTACTGTTCCCTTTACCAGTTACTTCATATTTACTTTTAAAAGAAGATTTGACTTGTTCTACAATGGACAGTACCATACCAAAAAGAAAAATCTCATGAGAGATGTCATGCGGTAGCATTCTTTATGGCATATTTTTCTGAATTCCCGACTGCAGTTGAAGTTTTAATGGGATGGACCTTGAGTTTTCTGTTTCACAGTAGAGAAAATGCTTGCATTTCTAAACTAGCTAACGTGCATATAAGCTGTCCTTGTATTCTGAGTCCAAAGACAGTAGCATGTGCACGATAGGTACATCTGACCACAGAAATACAGGACAAAAGGACTGCAGATGGATATGCATCATTTCTGAACTCTTAGCTGGCTCTGAGGTTTCTACTCAGTTTCTGCCTGGCTTTCCCTAGTGATCAAATGCACTTGTCAAGTTTCTTGTGAGCAAAAACTTGTTTAAATTACAGGCTATTTTATTTTATTTTCTATTCTGACTGTTAGCCATGTTCTTTTTTAAATTGTTTTTATTGAGCTATATATTTTTCGCCACTCCACTTTCTTCCTCCCATCTCCTACCCTCTCATGATCCCCATGCTCCCAATTTACTCAGGAGATCTTGTCTTTTTCTACTTCCTGTGTAGATTAGATCCATGTATGTCTTTCTTAGGGTCCTCTTTGTTTAGGTTCTCTAGAGTTGTGAATTATAGGCTGATTTTTCTTCGCTTTATATCTAAAGCCACTTATGAGTGAATACCTATTATATTTGTATTTCTGGGTCTGGGTTACCTCACTTAATGTTATGATTTCTAGATCTACCAATTTGCCTGCAAATTTCAAGATGTCATTATTACTTTTCTGCTGTGTGGTACTCCAGTGTGTAAATGCACACATTTTCTTATCCATTCTTCGGTCGAGGGGCAAGACAGGCTTTGTGCAGAGCATTCATGGTGTCATCACTTGAAGACTCGGGGGCCTGCAGTGGGGAGTGCTTTTGCATGTTTAATGCCCCTAAAAGACTAGAAACATTAGGATGTAGCTTAGTAAATGGTAGCAACTGCTTTTATGTTATTAAATAAACAAAACAAAACATTGTTTCTTGGTCATCATAAGGTTTCTGGAATTCAGATACTCTATTTTTAGGGCATCTTGTCAGCCTTTCTAGGTCTCATTTTCTTATTCATATGTTAAAATTAAATGTTCACCAGAGACTACTGAATTGACTGTGAAAGTATAATGTTAATATTAGAATTTTATTCATTTTACTTTAAATTTAATATAAATAATACAGAAAATTTACTTATAACTGCAAAATTAGAGATAGATAAAATGATTTTTAAGGTAGCACCATATTTTTGAGGTATATGCTTATATGAAAAAGTCTTTTACAGTGTCTATTAAGTTAAAAAGAAAATGATCCATAGCTGTCATGTGGTTACAAATTGATAACTTTTATGCTAAAATGAATTTATTGTAAAAATGAAAAATAATTTAAAAAATTACTGAATTCAATATTTATAATTATAATAGAAAAATAAGCTAGTCTAGCTAATTTTACACAAATGTTATTTATTAGCTCTACTGAGAGAATCAGTTGAGTCATGTTAACAAATAACACATGCCAATCTCCAAAGCATAAAGACATTCCAAAACAGACTAGTTCTGGAATTGGCCATAAAACACAGCAGAGACATAACATCTTTTAGGGTCAGGGAGACTGATGAGTGAGTAAAGGGCTTACTTTGCAAGCCTGAGGGCCTTCATGTGAACACCCAGAACTCACATAGAGATGAGCTCGCTAACATCCATGTTGTGCTCCACCGCTTCTGCAGAGCTGAGCAGTGTAGACAGGAAAGAGCCCGAGAGTGTGTGAGCCAGCTAGCCTGCTGTACACAGCAGCAAACAAGATCCTGACTCAAAAACGCTGGAAGGCAAGGATCAACATACAGGGTGGTTCTCTGACATGGACACCCACCCCATGTCACATTTACTCTCACAGTTACTTATGAATATTTGCAGACACACACAGAGAAGTTTAACTTATTTTTCAAGCAATGCTTTTGGAATAAAATCTTTTTGAAGAGAAATACTAACCTAAGATTTAAATTTTCCAATGATCAGAAAATTATTAGGCCACAGAAAGTGATGAGAATGGTATTTTCCAGGATAAATTCTAAGAGTAATAATATAATATTTAATAGTACCAAGTGTCTTCATTGGAATAAGCAGAAATATAACCTGTAGATTTTTAATTGCTACTGTTAAAAATGAATTATCAATACATAGCATTTTATAGCATACATTGCTTTCTTCATTCCTTATGTTGCATTTTATATTTGAGTCTCCCATGACAAAAAAATGAATTTTATGAAACAATTCTGTGATTAAGGGAAAGTCTACGAAAATGAGGCCACACAACTGTCAGTTCAACTGTAGCTTCCGGCAGCTCACTCTAACACCAGAGTTACCTTAACTCCTTCTGGTTTCCACAACCAAATATTCAACCAACATGGAGCAGAAATACTCTGTGGTGTGGGGGATCTATTTGTACAGAACGAGTATGTTCAGAGTGTCGTTTCTATCCTGGAAGCCATACAGTATAACCACAATTTACACTTTTCTAGCTGTTATAAGTAAGCTGAGAGGATTTCAAGTGTACCTGAGGATCATTCTAGGCTATGTTCAAATATACTGTTTGACTTTTTCAAAGGACCAGAGAATTCTCAGCCATTTTTACCTCTGGGTCCTTGAGCCAGTTCCACACTGGTACCAAGGGATGGCTCTATTAGCAATTATTGCTAATGATTCTTAGAGAAACACCTTCAGAATGCCCCACCACCACCCCCTAGGTTCCTTATGGCTACCTCTGCTGTCTGACTGGAAACACAGCTGGGATTGCAATGATCACAAGTAAATTTAATCCAGTGATCCAGTTTCTATTTTTAAAAATCTGAATGTTTGTATTCAGTAAACTTAAAAAAGGTATAATATGTGCAATGCTTGGATTATAATCAGTTATTTTGTAAGGTATTTATTTTGTGGAATTAACCCATCTAATTGTTTAGATTGTAGAGAATAACCAGGTCTTTTACTGCTTTTAAGAAATAATTATAAAAGGCTCTCCTTAGTAATGTTTATCCGAATTGTGTATTAACTTGTTTATTTTCTTTTATTTATGTGTGTAATTTGGAAAATTATTTTATAATATGTTAATTTTGTTTAATAAAACCAAACAAAAATGATGTTCTTAATTGAAAATCTGTTTATTGTTAACTTGTGATAACTTATTTAATTTCTTATTAGTATAGGAAAGAGAGTATTCAGTATGAGATGGAGCACTTACAAGTTAAGTATATTTAACTTTTTTTGTATTCACATAAATGCCATTTTTTGTTTAATTCTGGAGATGTGACTTTTTAAGTTTTAAATTTAAAAAAATTACAAAATATAAAAATAATTTTATTAAAAATTTTGAAATTCTTTTGTAATTTTTGCTTCGGTACAATTATACATTACCTCCGATAAAAACTAATCTAAAATAGTGAAGTAACAAGCCTCAGTTGAATGACCACACCCATAGTTATGAGCTTTGTAAACTGGTGACAGTTCCTTAGTTTAATAATGGTGACTTTCCAAGCTTATAGAGCTGCAGCCATAGACCTTTAAAACTGTCAAAATATCATAGCTGTAGTAAACCAGCTTGCTTTCGTAATTTCTCTTTCAGATATTTTATTACTTCCATGTAGAAACAGTGCTGGTTTGTATTTCGTTATGGCCCACAGCTATGCTGGATTTATGTATTCAAGCAGTTCTGGGTAGAATTATGAGGAAAGGAGTTGCCTCTGTACATAAGATCATTTCATGTGCCCACAATGACAGTTTAATTTCCAATTTGTGTATTTTTTATTTCTCTTGACTCATGTGCTAGAAAGGACTACCTTACTATGTTTAATAAATAAAGATGTTGTGGAATTTTGATTAACAGTGAAGCGCTTGAGAATCATTATGTGGAAAAGCAACATTTTACTTAAATACAGCCAAAATATATTTATATAAATATTTACCATTTTAGAAAAAAAGATTGCATAGGTAGAAGCAAAGGTCTTTATTGTTTAGAGCATTCCTTTGAAAGAAAAATGCACTCCAAATTAAATTTAAAACCACTTTTCTGTATAGCTACTTAAAGTTCATTTATTATTTTTGAGCTTAGTCTATTTTTTTAGTCCTTAAGAATGCAGGCTCTATTATCATTTACTACTTTATAAAGACTCAGCTCTAGTCACATCATTGAGCTAAGCATTATTGCTATTCTAATCTGTCAATGAATGGAGAAGAATTTTTCAACAGAATTTAGAGTTTTGTTGTCATACAATTACTATGTAAATTATGATTTAAAAATAACCAAAGGCAAACCATGAGTCTAAAATTTACCAAAATCAGAATATAATGACATTTTCCAAGTACATATCCTTGATTTTATATTAAAATATAAATTTTGAGTTGCACAGTTTACATAAAACTATCTATAAATTCAACTCTGAAGTTAAATGGTCTTTATAAAATGCTTTGAAACAAATACTTCATGATTCAAAGCAAGGGTTGCCATGAGATGATATTGCTTATATTTCAGTGTATTTTATATATTTTGTAATGCATCATATGTGTGTATATGTTGCTTTGAAAGTGGATTAAGTGAAAACTCCAAGCAAAGATTATACTTGTTGTAGATTCTTCAGTAACAATGATTTCACTAGCACTAGGCTAGATTTCCAATATCGGACATGGTCCTCTTGTTGAGTGGGTCTTAAATTCAATTAGAAAGTTGTTGGCTACCACCTAGTTTTGTGTGACACTAATGCATGCTTACAGTTATTGTGCAATTTTCTTTTTTTAAAAAAAAATACCTTGTCAATACATAGAACTCGCTAGTTCACAAAAGTGACAATTTAGCCATAACAAAAGGAGACAATTCCATAATTCAAGAAAGGTTCTGCATTTGTTATAGCCTACCCCAGTGCTAACGTGATGTACTTTCAGAAATGAAAACAAATTAGCAAGGTGTATATATCTCATTAGTGTTCTCTAATATGCATACTTTTGCATTTGGGGAGCTAGTTTTAAGTTTTTATTCAACTGAGAGTCATGTGGCATACTTTTGTTACATGGTTTTTATATACAGAATGCAATCTAATATACACCTATTTTTGAAGTCTTGCAAGGAGATAAACAAGACATATGCATTTCATTTTAGCCCCACTTTTGCAACCTCCTTTAAGTCTTTTATCCCCAGTCACTTCTTGCCCACAAATTTACCTATCTTCTGCTGATTTTTTTCAATACCCTTTGTTTCAGAAATATGTCAAAGATTTATTAGAATGCATAGCACATGGCACTCTCGTCTCAGAAACGTAAAAATAATATGGAGATGTATTTTGAATCTAATATAAAAGTCAACTCTACTGTGGTAAAACTTACTTCTAATTGATGGTCACAAAATTTCTTCCAAACTTGAATTGCCAGTTTGAAAAACTATGATTCATGCATTGAATAGTTTTCACCTCTAAGAGAAATTATCAAGAATTATGTGGGTTCCTTGTTAATAGAGAATTTCTAATGTTCATGTCTTTGTGTGTATATGTATTTGTGTATCTGAGTGTGTGTCAGTGTGGGGTGTGTGTGTGTGTGTGTGTGTGTGTGTGTGTGTGTGTGCTCATGTACAGGTGAAGGCACATGTAATTGTAGGTGTTCGTGTTTTGGCCAGAGGTCAATGTCAAGTTGTTCCTCATACCGTACTGGTCAGAGAGAAGACTGCTCACTCAACCCACAGCTCACTAATTCCTCTAGATGGATAGCAAACACTAGGGATCTTCCCCATACCCACCTTACCAGCACTTATAGTTACAGATACAACCACACCTGGCTTTTTAAGTGGTTCTGGGGAACTGATCAACCACTTTACCAATCAATCCATCTACCTGGGCCTCTGAGGATCTTCATGATGACACTGTAATACAGTATTTGTTTCAAAGAAAACTTAAGAATATATTTTTCACAATAATGCATACTTCATTAAAGACAGATGATAGAATGTAGATAGGTATGGAGATGATGTAGATAATAGATGATAAATGTAAGTGGTGGCATGCTCATTGATAATGTCTTAACTCAAACCTTTGTTCTGGGATTTTGAGTATTAATTGAGGAAGTCTTTATGCCAGAGAGTTCCGTAGTGAATGGGATTTAGTGTCTGACAGTAGTGTTCTGCTTTCAATATGATTATAGATTTTGATCATAAAAGTAATATGCTCTAATAAATGCAGACTTCATTTGATTACTTATACCTAATTAGATCTGATTGTATAAGAATACACATAAATAATCAAGATGAACAGCAAGCAAGGCAAATATATACTAGTTCCACAAAGGAAAATGAAGTTGTATGTAGTGCTTAGACCTTTAGGAACATGGAGTTAGATGTACTGCTTAGACCTTTATACTTCAAACAGTTTAATTGCTGAAGGGACTAGTTAGCTGGAACTCACCATTTACAGGGAAGCCACAATAAGGGCTCAGGCCCGAAATAGTAACATTGAAACTATTTTAATTACAACACTGCTTGGTAATCACTTAGGCGTATTGCTAGCTAACTATTTTAAATTAAAACATCTCTATTAATTTGTGCACCACCATGAGGTCATGGCCTACTGGCAAGGTTCTAGATGGTGGTTCTTGTCTTTCTCCTCCAGCAGCTGCATGGCATCTCACTGACTCCGCTTACTTTCTTTCTCCTCTATCCCTGCTTGGAATTCTTGTCTTGTTTTATTCTGCCTTGCTGGTAGGCTAAAATAGCTTCTTTATTAACCAATGGGAATAAAACATATTTACAGCATACAGAGGGGAATCCCACATTAGTAGGTACTTACTTGAAAAGTTCCAAGCTACGTAGATGGCATGAGAAGAATGACAGATGAGGTTGTCCTCTGACCTCCACATGAAATCACCTGAACATGTACTCACACTCAAAAGCACACTTACACAAACAAATGTGCTCTCCCCCACATGTATTTATAAAGTAATTTTAATAAGTTAATAATAAATTCAATAATATCATACCAAGTGAGATTCACATATCTAATCCCCTCAGAATTTGTTTATCTACTCTCTAGCTCTCAGTTACCATTGTTGTGATTACTAAATATGCTAGCAATAGAAGGCCTAAAATCTCCCAACATTCTTCAACAAATAATGCTATTATCATTTTAAAGGGAGAACAAAGCACATGTTCTTCAGTGGATGAGAAGATGAATGACTTCTGAAATGCAATGGAAAACTGCATAGCAACAAGAAATAAGCCTAAATGAGCATGAGGGAACATGTATGTATAATCATAGCAGTTAGCTGGAAGGTCAGTAAAATGATCATGAGTTCAGGTTATTTTCAGCTACATAAACAGTTCAAGACCTTTAAGGGTATTGTAAGGGCTATATAAGACCTTTACAAACAATCATCAAATCAATAAGAAATAAAAGGATAAATCATGGGTGTTTGCGAAGTAAAAGGCTAACCAAAGGTTTTTATTCATATCACCTTTAAAATTCCAAGGTGCATTAAGAATACTAAATATTGTGGAAATATGGTAGGTGATCACAAAGGTTATTGGGATGGAAGACTTCTCAATATGTCAGTTATTTCTAAAGTTCTTTATATCATTTTATTTTTGCTGAAAATTTTATTACCTGAAGAGAGATTTTAAATTGGTGACCTCCATCAACTCACTCCCCTCAGAGCTCAAGCAATCTGGAAGAAGTGGAGGAGGTGAGATTTTTAGAGATGGAGAACCCAAGGGAATCAAGGCCCTATGAATCAGCTAAGGAAGGTGGATATGAATGCACAGAAGCATGCATCTGTACCAGGTTTTCTGCTGTATATTTTAGCTATGATCTTAGTCTTTTTATGGGACACTTGAGGGTGAGAAGGAGTGGGCTTCTTCTGACTCTTGTACCTGTTATTGTGACTTTTTTCTTCCTGTTGGGTTGCAGTGTCCAACTTCGATAGGATAGTCTTTGCTCCATCTTTATTATGTTTTATTTTGTCATATTTGGTTATTCCTTTTAGAAGCCTATTCTTCTGAAATGAGAGATAGAAATGGAGCTAATGTAGAGGCAAGGGGAGTTGAAGAGAAGCTGAAGGAATAGAGTGAGAGAAAATATAATCAGAAAACATTGTATGAGAAAAGAATCTCTTTTCAGTAAAAGTGAGAAAAGGAAAAATTTATATCAACTGGTATGAGGTACAATTAGTTTCTGGAAGCAAGCAAAAATGTCCTAAAATTCTCTCAGATCTTTCAGCATTTGTAGGAGGACTCATACTTCAACATTTGCTGCTCATCCTTATAAAAATTAATACATCATTTGTAAAATTTTATTTATAACTCAAAACCAAACTACTAAAAATGCCTCACTCAAATGTTTTTTTCAGTATGCTTTTCATGTTTCAGTTGAAATCATAGTCAATATCCCAATTCTGACTTTATATTTCAGAAATATCAGAAGAAATACTTGATTCCCCCAACTACTGGTTCATGTTTGTGCACATATGGCAGTGACTGCTTCATTCAGGATTTAGAAGCCTTCAGCGAGTAGAATGCTGGTAAATTAGATATTTCCTTCTAGTCTAACCTATGTCATACTTCTGTTTTATTCTTTCATTTTCATAACGTTCTTTATCTTAATTAGACCAGAGTAAGAAGGCTTCAGGTCTCAATTACATCCATTTGTAAGAAATCTCAGTCTGTTGTAAAAATTTGCATAAAGTGTAATGAGATCTTAGAACACAATGACAAGTAGTTCACAAATGATAAATCAGAAAATGAGCTTCTCTGGAAAATGCTTAATGGGTGAAGTTGACAAGGCTGGAATTCTCGGGGGTTGACTTGGCCGGGATCTTAACTGCTTCCTTTCAAGTAGGACACTGGAAGCAATTATTACAGTCTTTTCCACAGTGTATGTAGAATTAAGATAGTGTCTGGCACTCAGAGTAGTTCTGTAACTCTGTTAGGTTCCTTTGCTTGTCATGTGTCCTCATAGACAGTTAAATCACAACTGTCTGAGTTCCAGGACACAAATCCAACTCCTATTAGTTTCAACAAAGGAAAAGTTCACATTTGAACAGAAATTCCCAAAAATACACACATTCAGGGAAGAATTTGAGTGTTCAAAATATGTTATCAAAGCTTTACTTCTTCTCATCATGCTTTTGACTCCCTCAGTGCTTTGTTCTCTGTCAGATGAATGTGTCTGAAATGCTTCAAGTGAGGCTTACTTTAAAGGCTGAACCATGATTCCATTTCACAGCAAAGGAGTGCACTGGTCAATTTGCCAGACAGCTGTGCGCCAAGCCCAAGGACACAGGTTGAACAAATCTAACCATCTCACTGAATTGGGAAATGTGAATCCTCAAAAGTTAAAAGAGATATGTGTGTGTGTGTGTGTGTGTGTGAGTGTGTGTGTGTAAGTGTTAAGAAACATTTGGTAAACACCACCAATAGATACCTTCCAAAGAAAATAATGTGTTTAAACTTAAAACTGTTAGAAATGAACACATTGTGTTCAATTTATTTGTTAAATGAAAATAAAGGTGCCATGTTATTTTCAGGGGTGATTGTGAAAGCAATTTGGAACTATTGGCTAGAAAAGCTATTGAGTGGTCAGAGATTAATGAGCATTTGTGGGAACTTGGAAGATAATAACAGGAGCAACAAAGATGGAGGCATGGCTTGAACACAACTTCAGGGGAAATTATGAGATTTCCATAAAGGTTCTATGGGGACCATTTAATATTTCGAGCAATCTGCGATTCTTAACAGCTGGGACTGAATAATCAGTTGTGAGTAAGTTGAGAGCAGCATTGAGGGAAATTTTTTTGGCAAGAGTTTCCTGAGGATCAACACCCAACTTCCTTCCACAAGTGGCTAAGACTGTGCATCATACTAGCAGCCCAACTTGGTAATATGTAAGAGTTTTCCAGATGGTACTAGTTTTGAAGGCCTTAAGGGCTGATGGTAACCAGATGAGGTTTGTCAGCATGAGAGACCAGGAGAGTCCATTGGTGAAGGGGAAGCTTTGGGTGCAGTGCAAGCCCCACATTGAAGGGGTGTTGGAAAGATATTGAAGCCTGGCACCATGTGGCAGGACTGGACTTTCAGAGAGAGCCCAGGAGAGGACATTGGTGAAGTTGCCACTCAGTTGCAATAGAGACCTCAGCATAATGCCAGTACCCTAAAATGACCATCAAGTAAGAAGCCACTATGGAATGGAGCTAGCCTGAGTCCATGGAATAAGCCATGTTTTTATGCTGTAAATGGCAGAGTCAGAGTACTGAGATGTCCAAGTACTTTCATGAGTGAATACCAGATGCTGGACACTGAGTTATTTAAACTGCTGAACTTTGTTATGTCTTTGATTTGATTGTGACTGTGCCCTAGTTATTCCCTCTTAGAATAAGAAAGTATCTAATTTATTTATTTTTATGTTATAGATGCCCACAGTTGAAATACTTTGAACTTTAAAAGAGACTTTAAAATTTTTGGTATTTTTTTTATTTTAGAGATAATTTGACTTATTTAGAAAGAATTTTAAACTTTAAAGAGAATTTGAATATGTTGAAAAGACTGAATTTTACAAATTTTTAAATTTTTACAAATCTATGACTTCTGAGAGTTAAAATGGCTTTTATTGTGATATAAATTTAAACATGTCACAATGGAAACAACTGAGAAAGGAAAGGTTATAGTTGAATAGTAATGTGTTTGTGTGCCACGTTGACAAGGCATCAATTGTACTTCTTAGTTTTATGTAAACATGGCACAAGGTGCAACCACTTGGGAAGAGAAAATGTTAATTGAGAATATACCCCTGCTAGACTGCCCAGGAGGCAACCCCTCAGGGAATTTTCTTAATTAATGATTGTTGTGGGTAGGCACAGCCCATCAAGGGTAATAATAATACTGGACAGTATAAGAAAGCAGGCTTATTAAGTCAGGGTGCAAACCAGTAAACAGCACTCTTCTCATCCATGGTCTCCAGATTCCTGTCTTAAACCCTTCCCTGACTCCCTTGGATGATGGATGGACTACAAGCTATAGTAGATACAACAAGCCATTTCCTTCCCAAGTTTCCTTGGTCAATGATGTTTTATTCCCAGAAACAGAAACACTAACTAATGCAAATCCAGTGACCACAAAAGGTTCCAGGAAAATGAACAAATATCTGTGGAAAGTGAAGATTTATCACAATAGATTATTAAGACTAATAAGCCAACATTAATCACTAATATTTTGTTCAGATACCAACTTCTTTCTTTCATTGTCTTTTTGCTGTTTATACTCAACATGCAGGAACCTTATTACACCATGCCCTAAGTCAGGAGACCATTTATGGCTTAAAGTTAGTCTATGACCATTTCTCAACTCTCTCTCTCTCTCTCTCTCTCTCTCTCTCTCTCTCTGTGTCTCTCTCTGTGTCTCTCTCTGTGTCTCTCTCTGTGTCTCTCTCTCTGTCTCTCTCTCTCTGTCTCTCTGTCTCTCTCTCTCTATCTCTCTCTCCCTCTCTTACTCGTGATCTGGATATTTCTGTGCACTTCTTTTACATGGATCCTGGGATATTCAACATTTTAAATTTTCTATTTTTTTTAATGTAACCAGCCTAAAGTTCTCATTTGATTTGGTTTTATTCGTGTTTGGGGAAGGAGTATTACAGCAGGAATTCTTTAAAAAAAGAAAAAGAAAAGAAGAACAGAGAAACAAAGGAAATTTGGCTAGGCTATATAAAGTCAGGAGAAAACAAATCTTGTTTGCAGGTAACAACTGTTCACTAAAGAAAGGGTAAATTAACGATGGAGCAAGAGAGGACGGAATGCTTTCAAGCAGAAAAGAGGAAATAGGATTTAGAACCCAGGGGGAAATCTTGCTTCTGGATGAAAATAGACTGTTCATTCACAGAGAAGGAGGGTTACCAAAGCACATGAATACACAGTGTGAAAGAAAGAATAAGGAGAGCTTTGAGTACCCTTTTTCTTGTTGTACACATGAGTAACAAATTATTACAGTTTAAACAGCTTTAAGCAATGTATGTTTATCTTTTTGGAGTTCTCATGTAGCCAGATGTGGCTTAACTGGATCTTCTGCCAGGATCTTATATGTCAATACTTCTTGATGTCAGCAAGTACTAAGGACTTCTGAGAAGTGCATAATTTCCATATGAATTCTCCCCCAAACATTATATACATTGAAGGCATGAGTTCCCAGTGCAGCAATATTCATAAGTGATAGGCAGAATTTGAGGGAAGGGATTAGATCATGTGAGAAGAGTCTTATTTAAATATGCATGTATGACTTAATGTAATTATTAAGAAGTGTTAGAAATTAGTAGGTCAAGCCTGGATGGAGGAAGTAGATCACTGAGGGAAGGTCCTGAAAAGACATATTTTGTCTGCAGCCCCTTTATGCTTCCTGGGTGTAATAAGATAAGCTCTGCTATATCACATAATTCTGTTGTGATACCCTTTTTTACAATTAGTGGAATCAGTCGCTTGAAAACAATGAACCAAATTAATAGTTTTCTACTTTCTGAATTGCTTTTCTCACGTAGTTTTTGGCTCATAGCGACTGGTGCAGCCATCTTCCATGCCTTTGTTGGTGCTCATAGAACCCTTTCCCCTAAAACTGCAGTAGTATTGGTAGCCCACTCCTTTAAAGTCAGAAGGATAGATATATTTTCAATCTTTAATTACTACGATGCTTTTACAGAGCTCACCTTCCTGAGTTATTCACCTTTTGCTTAAAGTTTTCAATGGCATACTCAAAACTCTCTTCAACTTGACTTCTTGTTAAAAATTAATTATCTTGCCTAGCATGTGATGGGAGTATGTTAAGGCCTGGCTCGAAGTGTGCCCACTCCCATCACTGCACCATTCTTGGTTAAGTAGGCAGCAAGATTGCCAGCTGAACGAGAGGATGGAGGAACAAAGATGTTCAGATTTTAGCAAATGGGAAAGGACTCAACACAGATGAGAAAAAATACACATTTTTGCATTAAGTTCTTAAAATTGGTGTGGCTCCTACACATTGAAGGCAATTGCTTAGCCAGCCCACTGCCATACTTAAGTCAATTACAAATATTCTGAGTGGTGCTTATGGAATCTGTCATCAACAGGAGAGGACTTTCTTTTCTATTCAAAATATTTGTTACAAAAGATGGTAATTATGGAGAAGTGAAGCTAATATTCAACACAAGGTTGACTAAAACATATGTATTGACTTTTCAAAGTTTCTGGTTGACTGGAGAGATGACTCAGCAGTTAAGAGCACTGGCTCTGCTTCCAAGGGCCCCAACTTTCATTACCAGCACCTATATAGCAACGAATAGCTGTCTATAACTTCAATTCTAGGAGATCTGATCCCCTCTTTTGGGCTCCCTGAGCATTAGACACATACATGGCACATAGAATATATGCAGGAAAAAACACCTATGCACACAAAATAACTGTAATAGTCTTTTTAAAAAGGTTTCAGGCACATGTTACTTCAATAACTTTATTGAACTTACCAAAAGAGTGTGTCAGAGAACACAGGAACTATGTAAGTAACTCAGAATGTATGACTGATGAAAATAGCTTAAATAATGGACTGCTTCCAGAATTTATATTACTTTATCTTAAATCAACGTAATTGACTTATTTTTCAGTATGCAATGACATTTGTGCTTTTCATTTGTCTGTTTATTTCATTTACCGAACCTTATTTTCTTGGTATCGACTTTATGTAAAAGCCTCATTAAGAAAATTTATGAAATAGGACTGTATTATTTTTAATATTTTACTGAACATATAAAAATAAAATGTCTAGACAGTGTAATAGCTGACTAGAAATATTACATGATGGAATGCATATAGAATACACTTAAAATTAGCTAAAATTTAAGTAGATAACAGAAAAAAATATTAATAATCTTTTGTGTGACATATTTTATATAGGTAAAGTATCTTATGATTCCTTCTTCAGTTCAACTTTATTTAATCTATTATTTCTTTTGCCTCATGCACTGAGAATACCAGGTGGAGGACATAGTCACTAATTGAAGACAGGTTTTCAAAGTGTAGTACATTAAAATTATTGTTGGGTACATATCTTTTTATAAATGTATAGGATTATAAGATGGTGCAGTGGATAAAGCCACTTACAAGCCAAATGACCTAAGTTTGATACTGGGACCCATATCGTAAAAGGAGATAACTATCTTCCGTAAGTTGTTCTCTGACTTCCACAAGAGCACTGCCATACCTTTGTGCCTTCAAACACACACACAAACACACACACACACACACACACATGCACACACACAGACACACACTTTACCCCTCCCCTAACACAAGAAGTATGGACCAAAATGAATAATGTTATTGTTTAGAGTTGAGATAGCTATGCCCATAAATAATGCCTATCTCACTGCAAAGTACTGAGCATTAGGACATGGTTTACTCTGCTTGTCTGTAAGGAGGGCATCAGAAGAGGGAACCTGTAGAAATGCAGTTCTTTATAAACTAATCCTGTGGTGGAAGAACATTGTTTGAATATTTCTGAACCATGGTACTTTGATGTTACTATGTATGGATTCTGTGGCTGTAAAACAAATAAAAAGGCCTCCATAGTGAAACAATATGTATGACACCTAATGGACTGTTGGATATATATTAAATGTATGTGTTAAAATTCTTATTTCATTTCTTCCCTTGGCTCATGTCTCACGGATTTTATCTTTGTAACAGAAATAAACAAAGCAGTGAGCAGTTGGAAAGATGTAATGACACTGCACATGAGTCCTTCATGGTGCTGTGACATGAGCATGTTGGTGAGTCATGCAGAATCAGATGCTATTGTTGTGTAAAGGATGAAGAAGACGATTGGTATGTGTGTACTACCATATGTTCTATCATCTCCTGAAGCTATTTGCTTTATTCTATTGGTATTTGGTAGTCACTAAAGGATCTTGACATTGATTCTGAATTAGAGATCACTTTGAATATGCAACAATGTAGGTAATATGAAATCATTGAGTTATTATAGTGGGTAAAGAGAAATAATCTGGTGTCTTGGGTTTCATCACAGACACTGTGGATGGAGATTAGGATACATACTTAAGAGACATAGTCAATACTAAATAGGAATTTGTCAACAGCTGCTGAAAGGAAGAATTAGTTTTCTCCATGAACAAACCACCTAATTTGTTATCCAATCCCAAGAGGTCAGATGTAAACATATCTTGAAAACTCTAACCAGATTCAGTGGGCTTGTAACTCCTGAATGGGGCAGTGCAAGAATGTGCAAATACTTATGGAAATCAGTATTTCTTATGTAGTTTCTGAAATATGAAGTCAGAACTGGGATATTTTCATAATTTCCTTAAGCAAGGAAAAAATAATGGAGAAACATTTTAAGTGATGTTTTTTCAGTAGTTTGGTTTTGAGTAATAAGGAGGTTTCTTTTTTTTTTTACAAATACTATGCTAATTTTTAAAAGGTCATACAGCAAATGTTGCGGTACTCCTGTAGAACCTGACAACATTGAGAGAATTTTAGAACATGTTTTCTTGCTTCCAAACACTGATAGTACCTCAGGTTACCAGCTGATGCAGATTTTTTCAATGTGCTAAATATCTTTTACTGCAATAAATATTCTGTCTATAGAGTAAGTAATTTATTTTATTCAAATATCTTATTTCTGCAATGTGGTTATATTTCCATAGGTTGCTCAGTCATCTTTTTATCATCAAAGAAATGCCTGGAGATCTTTTTTCTTTAATTAAGGCATCTCTCATTAATTGGCAGATTCTCCTTTGTGTTCAGCATTCTGACATCATACATTATTAACATAATACAGAAAGCATTTATCATCTCTAATGATGCCCTGCAAAATTTTATACTTTTACCAACTTTTACTTGTATAACCACAAATCCAATCATATATCAGCTGAAACATTTCTTCTTTATTGCACCCTGTCTTCTAAGAATTCTAAAGTTTGCATTTACCATTTGGAAACATTATGTACCCTGACAGGTAATTGATGTTCAATGCTAGAATCTTTCCAACCAGAAATTTCAGAAACTTATAGATACAACTAACTGCATGGGAGTTGATAATTTCTTAGCGGCAGTTTGCTAAGAATTTAATATGTATCTTTGTTTATATGCATTTTATTTCAGGTTTTAAATTTTTTATTATAAATTCTATTATTTTTTCTTATGCGCTTTCTTTATCCCCCCCATTCATGGACGTTACTTTCCCATTCTTCCCTTTACCTATATTTCTTTCTTTTAAATCCCTTCCTCTTTTCCCACAAAGAGTCCATTGCTACAAACAATCTTTCTCTAGACCAAATTTATGTTACAGGAGGAACAAGTAAAATACAAGAAGCATGTCATATCTTTCAAATTTTCTGCTCAATTCTTATATACACTATCAAACTATATTTTACATTTTAGTCTCTCCTGAGCTGTGAATTTTGAAAATTGACTTGAGCTGAAATGCATTACCCTGTTCTCACAAATTAGAAAACATCAATGAAATAAGAGCTCATTTGATTTTGGTTGCACGTGGATTGGTTACTAACCATGGATGAAGATGAATGTATAGCTAGCATGTTTTGTCTGCCTGCCAACTATGCCTTCAGACTCTCCTTGCAGAGCTGGGGAATTATCTTTAAGATTATTTTTTCTTTTATCTGTTAAGGGGAAATAAACAATGGGATTATGTGATATTCATTGAATTAAAACTCTATGATAACCCATTTAAGGCCACAGAGCTAGCTAACTCAGGATCTCCATATATACTTTGCCTGAATGTTGATATTATCTGCTGTGGGTGATGATGTAATAAAAGCTAGGTGCTGATGGGAAGAGCTCCTATAATCCTGTTTGTCTCTGTCCCCTTAAATGATACCTGAACTCCTACTGCTTTCCTCAACAAATATCTCAGAGGACATAATATATACATATAAATATGTATATGATATAATGTAATATTATATTATATACATAATATAATATACTATACATATATATTATGTCCTCTGAGACATAATATTATATAACATATATAAGACATATTATATAATATATAATATATGTAATATATTATATATAATATATTTGTGTGTATTATGTTTATACATTAAACACACAAATATAAGCATACAAATACACAATTTTTTGTCACATTAAGCTCCTACTGTCACATCCATCTGATTATCTGCTTTTTCCTACTCTACATAACTTTATGTCTTCTTTTTTCTTTTTAATCTCATCAGATATAGTTTTTACACTTCATTAAGTAACCTTGACTGGAGTATCCTGATACTCATTTCATCCTTAAAGGAAATGGACTCTCCCTCTCCCAGCAGCTACCAATTACTAGTCACTCCTCTCCTAGGCATGGGACTTTATGACACCTTCCCCCTTCATGTTGGGATTTAGGGGGACTTGAGTGTGTACTTGTGCATTATGTCACAACTTCTGTCAGGTCATATGTGCCAATGTCCTGCTGTATCTGACTCAAAGGCATTCTTTATTTGTAGTCTTTTACAGCCTTTGATTGTTCCTCTTTTTCTAGCCACTGCAATGATCCCTCAGCTTTGATAGCAGGAGATAATATGTAGGCATCCTATATATGACTGAGAATTCCTCAGTCTCTTATTCTCTATACCTTTACTAGTTCAGGGTCTCTGTGTGAATCACTGCAAATAAAAGCCCTCTGATGGGACTGGGAGATATGCTAATTCATGGGGATTAGAATAAGTCCCTAAGAGTTAATTTAATACTAAATCCATTTAGCAGATTATTAGTGGTAAGTTCTCCCCTAGAGCCTATGACCTGCTTAGCCACAGCTTACTTGCCCATATGACTGTGACAGGTATGGATTCCATCTTCTGGAGAAGGTTTTAAGTCCAATCAAAAATTTTACCAAATTTGTGCTACTATTGTTCTGAGGGAACTGTTTGCCAAGCCAGATATTATTGTAGCTCACAGGGTTCACTGTTGGGTAAGTTTGATGATTATCTCAGGTATTTATCATAGAATCTTCCAGTACTATGGAAGTTAATCAATAAGGATGAAGATTTTAAGTAAATATTAGATTGATTTCTTGATAATATATGACTCAAGTATATGTTATCTTTTCCAGTAAAGTGGGGGATGTGAGGTGAGAGCAGATAGGGGTGTATAAAGAATAATAAAAATTACTAAAAAGAGCTTTCAACAAAGTCATATGGAAACATCCCTCTCTCTCACAGTCTCTCTCTATATATATTCACATATATCATATATTATACACATATATATTATATTATACATTGTTGTAGGGAGAGGAGATAACCACACAGAAATTATATTAATTAAAACACAGCTTGGCCTATGTGCTCTAGCCTCTTATCGGATAACTCTCACATCTTGATTTAACACATTTATATTAATCTGTATATCATCACATGGAAGTGGCTTACTGGGAAAGATTCAGCATGTCTGACTCTGGCAGCTCCATGGAAGCTCTCTCCTCTGCTTTCTTCCTCCCAGCATTCATTTCTGTCTTCCCCACCTACCTAAAGTCTTCCCTATCAACTAGGCCAAGGCAATTTCTTTATTCATCAACCAATGAAAGCAACACACAAACAGAAGGAACTCCTACACCAATACATATTTCTAATACATAGGTATGTCTATCCATACTAGACACAACATGGTAATGCATTAAAAGTCTAGTGCCAGGAATGGGTTAATGTTTTGAAGTTCCAGTTATTTTTCATAGGTTCTCAAATATTTGGAATGTATTGCCAATTCTATTGGTCACCCTTCCAGAGCACAGTGGTTAGACCCTATTGCTGAAGAGGTCATGGAATTCTTATTATTTTATTTTTAATTTTATTTGTCTTTCCCCACTATTACACTAACAGTGTCTTCTGAGAGCTCCTAATGACCACTGTACTACTAAATTCAACAGGTTTTTTAATTCTTTTTGTATTTAGACACCCAGCAAGGAAAAGGCTGATCTGGTGCACCTTGAAGCAGTCTTCCCTGAAGTATTGTTGAAATGAACCATGCCACGTTTTCCTTCTAACAGTAACCACTATTGTTCTGTCTCTCTTAGGCACATTCTTTCCTTTCTTGCCCACTGACAGTGGCAATGTTTCTGGGCTCTCTTCCTGTGCATCTTCTCATCTCTAGCAAGGTTTCTTTCCTCGCTGCCTTTTCTATCCTCAAGGCTTTAACAATCACAAATATGCCCAGAACTTCCAAACTATTCCCTCACTGGACTTTTCTCCAGTATTCCAGATTCATATGTCTAATCAGCTCTTGAGTCTTTAACTGTGAGGTCAAATTTAAGTATTTAAAATTGAGCTATCAATTTCACTACCTCATAAACATTTGCTCACGTGGGATGCCTTTCTCTATGCTGTGAATATGTTTTATTACCTTTGGTTAAAAAAGATGATTTGACCAATAGTCAGGCAGCATAATGCCAGGTGAGAAAAACAACCAAAAATGCAGGAAAAAAGAAGGTGGAGTCTGTGAGATGTCAGCAGCTGTCAGGTAAGCAAGATGTGAGGCAACAAGCCAAAACTCTTCTGGTAAAACAGATAATAATAGAAATGGGTTAAATTGTAATAACCTCGAGCTAACAGGCCAAACAGATTGTAATTATTATTAAGTCTCAGAGTGGTGAGTGGGATAGAAACATCAAGCTACAAATGCCACCCAGTGTATGGCATGAATCCACATAAAAAAGCTTAAGAAAGAGTCTGAACACACAGAAATGAAGTATTTCTATGGGCTTGCTAGTCTCAAAGTCTCATGCTAGCAGTAGCAGAGAGACACATCTCCCAACAACTGCCTGCAAGATGGAGTCAGCCACCAGCTGCCATGAGCTAAGTAAGCAGCATGGCTGATTACTGCTTTCTCACACAGGACTTGGTATAAACAGGCCAATAAGTCCGCAATGAGTGGTGGATTTAGTTTTGGCTCATACAGACAAAAAAGTTTGTGGATAGGTTGCATACTACCTAATAGCAACTTGTGGGGCAGGGGTCAGCATGATGCTTATTACCTCCACTATGTTGAAATGCTGAGCAGGGTGGAACCAGCAACCTAAGTGACCACTTTGGTCCTAACCATGCCTGCTTATCAGTTTAAAACAGTTATCAGAAAATGATTACAGATATTCAATAATACATATTCAGACAATTAAAAAAGATCAAACAAACCTCCAAATAGGTCACAATGTATTTGGAAAATGTATGTAAGTTTGGGAGAGAAAGGAAAAAGAGTATAGACAGTTATACTAAAACAAATAGCTTAAAAAACAAAACAAAGTCTTTAAAGAGACAATAAAAGTAATATAAAAGAAAATGTCACACAAAGCTGGAAAATACTAAGTGTTTTTCTGTATTGTGTTGATTTTGAATATTTTTAATGTCTGTTGGACAAGAGACAGCTGCTGAGAAGCATGGGACTGAAAAAGAGACTGAAGCAATACACCAACCTAAATATTTATAAACACTTTAGCTGTAAAACAAAAGTCAAAAAATACATTTGTAACATGGAACTTAAAAGATGCATTGCTTCAGAGGAATGGTTTTTCTTTTGTTTTAACAAGAAACAAGAGCCTGTGGATGACGTGAGATTTCCCTCTGCGTGCTGTGATTACCATTAATGAATAAAGAAATAGCTTTGGACCTATAGAAGGGCAGAACTTAGGTACGCAGGGAAAACTAAACTGAATTCTGGCAGAAACAAGGGCAGAGTCATAGAGAAGCCATGTAGCCACCAGAAACAGATGCTAGGAACTTTACCCATTAAGCCACAGCCATGGGGCATTATACAGCTTAATAGAAATGGGTTAAATTGATGTAAGAGTTAGCCAATAAGAAGCTAAAGCTAATGGGACAAACAGTGATTTAATTAATACAGTTTCTGTGTGATTATTTTTGGTCTAAGCTGGCAGGGTGGCCGGGAAGTACTAAAGGCCTCCCTCATGCAAATTGGTGCCAACATGGTGTGCTAAATCCACATAACACCTGAGAGGACTTGGAAAGGAATTCTAGACAATAAAATACAAAGTGTAGCATCACTTATTTTTCTTAATGGCCTTTGCTTGCTGGAAGCATGCTGTGGCTCCTTTAAAAAAAACTATGCCATTATGAAATGCTGGCTTTCTGAGCCTTGCTGCCAGCACAACCTCTGGCTCTTTTGGGAGACTGAGCATTTAAATGGGGTTTGTAAGCAGTGTGCTACAGATTGCTTGATGGAAACATGGACAGGCTGTGTGCCTAGAGATGGGACACTGTGCATGCTTCTTGGAGGTAGCAAGCAGCTCAGTCATGTGGTGCTGTGTGGACCAAGCAGAAGTACCGTATATTTCCTGGTAGTGCCACAACTTACGTTTCTAAGAAGTGCTTAGCATTTCATGAAGCACTCCTGCACAATAAAGAATTACAGATATAAAATAGGACAGATTCAGACATAAAATACCTCTAAATGGGTCACAGTTTTGGATAAATGTACGTAGGCTTGGAAGAGAGGAAAAAAGAGTATAGAGAGTTATATAAAAAGTAAATATTTTTTAAATAAAACAGTCTTTAAAGAGACAGAGTAGATAGTCATAGATTAAAAGGACTAAAAATATAATAATATAAAGATTGAGGATACACAGAGAGTCTGGATTATGTATATTATGTGTTTTCTTTGAAATTTTTGACTGTGAAGGAGCTAAGTATAGAGAGATATTTAATTGTATGGGCTGCTAAGCTAAACCAGCATGTCTTTTATAAAGGTAACTTGACTTCAGAATTTGAGTCTAATGATATGTTGCTTTGGAAAAGAAG